>JAVTVY010005808.1:0-38092 GCA_036873755.1 Hanleya hanleyi
ACAGGCATTGAATGTTATTTCACTTATCAGTGCGAGCAGTTTGATTCCGTATAATTAATTTCACGACGTGGTTCTCTGCATTTCTGATAGGTCAACAATCGGAAAAGTCGCGAAAACCAGAGTACCCGGATATCGAAACTCTAAGTTAGAAAGTCGAGTTTCACTTCACGACAACCATCAATTCGAAAACCTAGATTTTCGGTTCGATAACTTAAGTTTTCTAGTGACAACTGTGATTTTCGGTGTTGAGAAATAGAAACTCGAGGTTAAGGAAACAGAAACTCGGGGTGATGTTGTAGATAACCTAGGTTTTCGACCGTAAACTTAAGTTTTCGATTCGAAAACCATGGTTTTCTCTTTGATAACTTAAGTTTTCTGTTTGAAAACTTAGGTTTTCGATTCAATAACTGTGAGTTTCTGATTATTTTGACATTTGGCCTTACATAGACGTCCACAGATACAGGAACAAGAGGAGACTGCCCAAGAAAGAAGGCAGTATCCGTTTCTTCGGGGATTATAGACGCCTAAGCAATGTGAATGTCAAAGATGCTTATCCCCTGCCCAGAATAGATCAACTAACTCCATGAAGTCAGGTGGTTTTCTAACCTTGATTTGGATAGCGGCTACTGGCAGGTAGAATTGGATGAGGATGCAAAGCGAAAATCATCATTTACCCCCAAGAGTGGACAGTGGCAATTCACGGTGATGCAATTTAGCCTCTGCAATGCTTCCTAAACCTTCGAAAGACTCATGGAAATGGCATTAGTGAAATATCAGAGGATCTTCCTGGTATATCTAGACGACATCATCATTTTTCAGAAAACATTAGACGAAGACTGGCACCAGCAAAAGGTGGGTTACCTGGGCCATGTGGTATCATCTAAAGGTATCTCTACTGATGAAGAGAAGATAAAAGCTATCAAGGACTGGCAAACCCCCGACAAATGAACAAGAAGCTAGTTCTCTTGTTAAAAAGTTGGGAGAAACTGCAAGACCCCTGCATCGCTTGACAGAAGTAAACATAGAATTCCGCTGGACTGAAGAATGCGAAACTTCCTGCTGAAAGTTACAACATCTGGTAACGAACAACCCTACATTAGCTTATTCCAGATCTCATGGAGATTTCATTTTGATACAGACGCCAGTGGGTATGACATGAGCTGTTTCGTCCCAAAACCAATGTGATCAAGGAAAAGTTATCGCATACGTAAGCATGGTCGTCAACAATGCCGAAAGGAACTATTGTGTCACCAGGGGGGAATTCCTTGCAGTAATAACTTTTGTCTAGCACTTCAGGCATTATCTTATAGGTCGACACTACACTAAAAGAACGGAATACAGCGCTCTTTGTTGGTTGCTGAATTTCAACGAACTCGAAGGACAGATCGCACGCTGGTTAGGCCTATTGAGTAACTTTGACTTTGAGATTATACACCGACCCGGAAAGCAACACGGCAGTGTTGATGCTCTGTCAAGAATGCCATGTAAATAGTGTGGAATGTGGGGTATGGAGAACATTAGGACATGAGGGTGGCCTTATTCTTCTTATCCTTTCAGCCGAGGAAAGACGAAGTGTCACAGTCAAAACTGACCACAATGGGCCGATTGAAACGACAATTACTAAGGTGTTGGAGTTACAAGGAGAGAGGATTTCGGAAACGTAGGAACTGCAAGCCAGCTGGAAACTATAGATCACAAAGACATGTCGATGTTGCAGCAACAGAAGAGGCGATTAGACGCCGAGTCTCAAGCAACCTCCATTGATGATCTTTGGTCAAATGAACGTTTGAATGAGGCACAAGAGCGAGATGGAGATTTACAGGGCATAATTACTGCTAAGCACCAATCTGTCGAACAACTTACCTGGGAAAAGATATCATCTCAAAATAAAGTCACCAAGGGCTTACTGGGCAAAATGGAATCGTCTGAGCTTTATAGATGGAGTTCTCCGTCTTAAATGGGAATCAACTTAAGAATTCGGACATTGTTGGCTCTTGATGTTACCCAGGAATCTCCTTAAAGAGGTTTTTCATCAACTTCATGCAGAGAATCCGCAGTAAAGTACACCAGAATTTCAAATCGGTATTACTGGCATGAAATGAGACAGGACATCAAACTATTGTGTAGGCAATGTAACTCCTGTGCAACTCGAAAGTCATGTCGTAGGCGGCATCGGGCACCCTTACAACAGTACCCAGCTGGAGCTCCGATAGAGAGAATGTCTATGGATATATTTGGACCATAACAAGTATATTATTGTGGCAACCGATTACTTCACACAATGGACAGTAGCGTATGGTATTCGAAACCAGGAAGCAGAAACAGTTGATGACAAGATAGTCGAGAAGTTTTTCTGTTGATTTGAAGTCCCAAAACAAATACCCTCCGATCAAGGGTCGAATTTTCAAGCTAAGCTCTTCCGGGAAGTCTGCCAACTGCTGGAAATAGATCAAACCCGCACAACCCTTACCATCCACAGTCAAATGCGATGGTAGAGCGATTTAACCGTACAGAGGATCGCCTTGCAATGATGGTGAATCAAAACCAGAGGGACTGGGATGAACAGTTACCATTTACCCGTATGGCATACAGATATTCAATTCACAATGTCACTCAGGAAACTTCAATGATGATGATGATAGGAAGAGAAACACCACACTACCACTGGATCTTATCAATGAAAGATCTTCAGATATACCAAATACTGAAGATAAAGAGTATGCTGTGCAGCTACGAAAACGAATAGAAGTCGCTCATGGGAGGAAATTATGATCTTTGGAAATATGGAAGTCCATATAAGGTTTGAGACTTGGTATGGTTATATGACAGCACCAGGAAGAAGAATCTTGCCGCGAAGCTGTCTTTGGACGCGGATATTCTCTGGTGGACGACGGCTGAGTTATGGATGACGGACTAGACGCTTGTAATTGCAACTAGAAATGCCCGTACCAAGTCATCAGAAGCTTGATGATACAGTGTATCGTGTGCAGTTTAATCGGCAATCTCGGACAAAAGTAGTACATTTTGACCGTCTGAAACTTTATGAAGGAAACACATGAAGGGATGGCCTATTACCAAAGATCACAAATAGGACCTACGAGAAAAACGACTGAACCCGACCCATTTGGTATTAATGAGCCTCTCTTATAGAAATTTTTCTTTACATGACATGTCGGACACCCCTCCCACCGGCAATGCTTACAAAAATCAGGCGAGATTGACCAGACTCAGGGTTTCCTGTCAACTACTGAGGGACAAGCACGGAAGCAAGTGTATGTTCTGTCGCGATGTGTTGAGGGGAGATGAGACGTTGAGACAGCACTTGAAAGCCTCTTGCCAGGCTCCTTGGACCAGGGTGACTAGACCGATCGCCCTGAAACGACCAATGAAACCGGCAATCAGGAAAAGTTTGGCAAAACGTAAACCATCTCACGGAACTCCTGTGATGGGCGAAATGGAGATGGTGCGTTATGTATCGGCGTAAGCTTGGATTACACCCTTTCCACAGTGGAGATGCTACTCAAACGGCACCAACTGCCAAGCCCCCTGCCTCCACCATTTCAGTCCCCGATATGGAAGTTTCGGACTTATTTCCGTCTCTGCCAACTAGTCATTCACGTTTCCTGCCAGTACCATCACCCGTAATTACTTCACCAGTGAGTTCCCCAAAGCCCGTCAAGTGGTTCCAGTCCTGGAACAGGTTGAAGAATCCACTCCGAACATCGCAGGCAGAACCTCATCACCAGCTGCATCAGCCAATACGGAGGAACTCATGTGTCAGGGTATTTCAACAGTTATCTCCCCAAGGAAAGACACAGACCGATGGGAGCACCCTCACTCTGTGGTGACGAAAATATGACCGAATGGGAATAATATCGTCAAGGAACTTGTTCAGGCACGTTTAACCCTACCTGGCCTCCCCCCTGTTGCTTTTTTGCTCCTATCTCCGGAAAGACAAAACATTGAGAGCTGGAACTCCGTGACTTTTCTCGATTATCATATTGCATCATATTTCGATTATCTATTTGCATGATTCCCCCCCCACCCCCACGAGCAGAGGATCGTGGGTAAATTTAAAATGGCGACCATGTGGTGTACCAGAAAAATGATGTTTTTGTCATATTTCTTCAAAAAAAATTGCTTTTCTCTACTCAAAAGTGGGTAAAACTTATTTTATTTCATATCAGATTATTATTGACTAATTTATCATGCAGTTTTAAGAAGAAAAAATAAAAATAAAAAAAGTAAAAAATTCTGACCGAGAAATCGTCCAAAAATTCTCTTCTTTTTGAAAATGACGTCATGGCGGTCATCTTGAATTTTTTACATTTTGTTGTAGAGCTTGACCCAAAGATATAGTGTGGTAAGTTTCAGCCCTCAAGCCTCAGCGATAGCGAAAATATACTACAGAGGGGCACTTTCCGACCCCCCCCCCCCCAGGCAGCGGTACCCCAAACCCCAAATCGCCCAAGCCAGATAGGGTTAAATGAATCCTGCACCCTATGTACAAAGAAAAAACAAAGATTGAATGACAGTTCAGGCATTATGCAACAGGCGTAGCTGTAATTTGGCGGGTTTTTGTGGCTACATCGCCTATAAAGGAAGTGTATACACATTTTTCAAAAATATGGATACGTCACAACATTTTATGTTCACCTTCTCGACCGACTTTCCAGGGTTAAATCGAAGTCGGAAATACTTGCATGTGTGGCATGAATTCTTCTGAACTCGGTTAATTATAATTTAGAGATTTTAAAAATACATAGTTGTGTTTCTCCTCGTGTTGGTGGGAAAGAGATATTATATGTCTCAAGAAACTTCAAACTGATCGGTAGTCCAAATTCTACATCAATTGCAGTTGAAGAGTAAAGGCAAGTTTGATTGGCTGAAATCTGCGTAATAGCTTCACACCTATTATTCAACCAATCAGAAAACTGGACTCTGCAAGTCTCCAAGATGGCTGACAAAAAGCAACTACACGCTCCGCGAAATAATAGCATCTCTTTCTTATCCATCTCAACTTCCACTCATGAACTCAGTCCAAGAATAGGATGATTAGAATGGTAAGTTTCTAGTAGTTCAGTCTAACAGATCGTAAGTACCTCCTGCTGCTTTATTGTCAACTGATCGACGCCGAAAACTCGTTGGAGTTCGTCTCGAGGAATCCGATGTCGCGAGATCTTTTCATAATCGTACGGCTTTGATAACGATGAATTATAAAATATAGCAGTCATTACAATGTTAATAAGATGTGGATACATCGCCATTAAAGTGTATGTATCCACATTTTGGAAAACCTAGTTTTTGGTGATTTTCAAAATGTGGATACACATGGTGTGTTTGTATCCACAAAAATCCGCCAAATTACAGTTACGCCATGCAACAGAGTTAGTTATCGATATAAACAGTAAAATATACAAAAAATATTTGTTAAATTAAACTAAATTATTTCTGTTTAACTGCCGATCGAAATCCATTGACAAATGTTTGTCATGACAAAGGAAAGATGTGTATATTTATCGTTATAAACTGTACACAGTTGGAAGCGATAGTTGTCTTGATTTTTGTGAATGCCAGTTCAGAGTGAATTCTTTGTTCGAGGTCGAACAAAATTAGGAGAGAATAATGGGACAAAAATAGAATTTAGTTCGCCAATTTCTATGGACATACTGAACTTTGGGACTCACGAAACTTAGTTTTTAGCATTACTACAGAAATGTAAACTAATCAACTCCTCCTGACCCTCAAGCATTCTCGCTTTCAAAATTTAGAGTCCCGTGTCATTGTTTTGTCGTCTGCATCCATATAAAGCTTTACAAAATTGACAGTTTTGGTGGAGCCCTGCTGAATTAAATTTCGAGTTTATACCCTTCATAATTTCTCTCACGTAAAATCCTGTTAGACAAATTTAGTACGTATATCATAGTATATTTTCCTGAAGTATCGAGGTTTAGAATGTAGTATTTACGGAGATATTAATTTTGCCCTGATAGAGTTCATGATTGCCTGTGTTCCGTCATTTTGATTTTCGAAGAACGTTGGATTCTGAAGTACAGAAAATTACTGATCTGGCGTCGATTTGGAGTTTAGGAATTATATATCTTATAAATAAAGGTCTTCAGACGTACCTTGCTGAAAACGTTCGAGTCTGATAACGTATAGTTTTCTGTTTGCTTTTGGCAATCTTACTTGCTGTGATAGGAGTAAATTCAGTAAATTCATCGCACAAACGACCACGTATGTTTAGATTGATAGATGGCCCCAGAACAGGTGCGGTAGAAGTGCCAAAAATACACTATTACATATACAAGAAATTGTTCAGTTGGCATGAAGTACAATATTTTATTTGTATATCCAGAAAAGTTTCAAGGCATTGAGTCTCATCATTCTCGAATAACAGGGCCGTGAAATAGTGCATTCGTGCAAAACCGCAAATTTTAATGCGAAAACACGTCATATTTTTTTCTATAAATATATGAAGATAAACGAAAACCAAAACCAGCTTGATACAGCATATTCCGTGTTCAAATACGTAGTAGCAGACCAAATCTTGTTCTGGTTATCGTTTATCTTCATATGTTTACAGAGAACAACGGGAATTGTTTTCACCTCAGAATCCACTATTTTGCAGAAATGCACTACTTTACGGCCCTGTTACTCGAGAATGATGAGACTCAGTGCCTTGAATTTTTTTGTGAGTATACAATATAATATTGCACTGCATCTCAATTGCACAATTTCTTATAGTGGAAGTATTTTATTTTGGTATTTCTGTATTGCACTGAGCTGGGGCCATTTTCCCATCTAAAAATACAAGGTACTTTTCACGTCCGTATTTGTTTGACTTAAGAATCTCCCCCATGTCGTTTCCGTCCAGAACTTCAAAGAGTTGTCCTCCAGCTTTTTATTTGCACAAAAAAGGTCAAATTTCCTTTCAACGAATGTGCTGTATCACACTCAAACGCCGTCCATTCATTGGCTGTTATTTTAAAGGGACGGTTCGAGTAACTATAACAGCTGTCCTCGACTGAAGATCACCTCCACTATCTAAAAGGATTTCACTTGCAGTGGGAATGGAGACCCGTGTTGAGGTCACAAACCTCATTTGAAGTTTCTGGACGTAAGATTATCATCAGGACTTTGATTGGCCATTTATACCTGACTGGACCAGAAATGGTTTGTGACATATTTTAGAATGTTTCCTTTATATTTGGCTCTCAAATATGTCAAAACCACCATTTCATATTTTAATCGGGAAAAAATCTGGGCTAGTTGGATTGGTCACTACCGAGATTTGCCGTAATGGCGTCGGGCTGGATGACCCTATTTTTGGCGGTCTCGTCTCGAAAAATAGTGGGGAATGTATTGTATTTGACTTTAAAACTATCTGAGGGGATGAAATATTGAAATATTGAATCTTGTCAAATATTGGCATATTCAGAAAGGTTATGAAATCACGAAGGCTGTTCGGGAAACATTATTAATTAAGCGGCTGGTCTTTGTCCTGGTGAATTCGTCTGCTGTTATGGTTCGGCTTTGTCAGACGAACTATGTCTAGGGACGATGATTTTCTATCAACTATTCAATGTCCATAGCAATGAGCCATAATTTGTTGATATTACAGCTTTGTCGGAGTTGATTAGTTTCAAGATATCGAATCCTCTTTTTTCAACGTGTCGTTACCATTCTCTATGCGAGATCTTCCGCTTATTCTTCTTTGTGCTCGTTCCACGTTTGATAATTGAAGCAAAACGAAATTGATAGAACCCTTCAGCTGAAAGCAATAATGATTTTAAAAAAGCGGCAACATTGAAAAAACTGAGGCGTTTTTCTAGTTCTACATGTGTGGAAAATTGGTAATTAGTGTCTGTAGTTATGTACGTTAGGCGATCGTCTCCAAATTGCGAAGGATAGATTCTTTAAACCAGTTAACTGATAGGTTTAACTTACAGCGGACATTCAACCAGTGGTAAACAAAACATTTTCACTTCAAATCTGCCTCGTTTAGTCCATCTTCGTGAATACTATAGGCGGAAGCCTGTACAAAAATAAGTGACACTGATGAAACTGTTGTCATCAATTTCTTGCTACCATATTTGGAGAAGAATTGTGCCTCCATAGGAGCCCCAAACTTTCGTCATATGTGCATGTTGTTATAGGGCCGAAATTAGTGACACAGTTGGCTAATTATAACTAGCCGAGAGAAAACTACTCTAAAAAAGCTTAAGTGAACTGTTCCACTCCAGTTTGAGTGAAACGTACCTGTCAGTCAAACTTGAGTAACTTTTCATTCAACTTAGTTACTTTTCACTCAACTTGAGTTAAAACCACTCAACTTGAGTGGGATAAATGTCCACTCTCATGTTTGAGTGCATTTAAGTCAAGTTGAGTGAAAAGTAACTCGAGTAAAAATCTCACTCAAGTATTGAGTGGGATCAATTTCCACTCTTACTTGAGTGAAATTTCACTAACTTTTTTTAGAGAGTATAGGGTGTTTTATTTCCTTATTTTTTCTGGAATATGTTATTAATAAATCTTAAGTGTGCCAGGGTCTCGGGTTCATCGCAAATAATTTTGAATAAACTAAAATGATGACTTCAGGCTTCACTAACATATTTGGTGATGTTGATTTCATTCTCTTTCATGCTAATCGCTAGAGAGAACGTTGACCTCCTGACGATGGTTGATGAAGATTCCTGTATTATTAGCATCATTTGAAATAAGCATGGTCCATTCCCTAAAAAAAGAAAGTACTTTTAGTATACCCGGGGGAACAGATGCCAGACGCACTAGATTCTGTTGTACAAAACCGAACCACTCATGCTTATCGAGCGTGAACTGTTTTGCGGGATTGTTAAATATCTTTGTTTTATACGGCTTGTCAGTTAGAAATCCGCAAGACGAAGTGACGCGTGATTTCTACCTTCGACATATTATTTATGAAATTTTGTTTTTTTCTTTTTATTCGAAAAAAATTAATCTCATTTTCCGTATGATTTCCATAAAGACATAAATGATCATATTCTGATGAGTTTTCGCGTTAAAGATAATATTGATTCATGGAAATACCTGGAGGTATCTGTGTTGAGCGGTGCTCATTTAGCGTGTAGATTCGAATGAGACTCCTGACAAGTACTTCAACACCAGCGAACGGGATTCAATGCTCAATGTATAGTTCGAAATGGCTCGAACTATCCTACATCCAGCAAAACTGTTCGGTTTTGTACTGAGTTTACTTTGTTGCATGATCGGAGGGATTTCTTTATCATTCAATGTTTACGCGGTACCGTTGAAAGCTATATTCAACTTCACACAATCACAAGGTATGTAGCTTACTCACTCATTATCTATTATCATTCATAATGCAGGTCTGTATACTCCGTATCAGCCGTGCATGCACATGTGGGCAGTACAAATATCGACCGAATTTGGACTCATTCATCCATTGGTTTAACCCTACCTGCCTTGGCGGGGGAGGGGGCACTTTCCGCCTCCCCCTCCCGTTGGTTTTGCTGCTATCCCCGGAACGACAAAAAAATGATAGCTGAAACTCCGTGACTTTGTAGATTATCATATTATTATTATTTTGAACCTATTTGCATGACCACACGTGCAGAGGATCATGGGTAAATTCAAACTGGCGTCCATGCGAGGAACCAGAAATTTGATGTTTTCGTCAGATTTCTTCAATTTTATTGCTTTCCTGAATGGAAAAGTGGGTAAAACATATGAGATTATTATTTACTAATTTATCATGATGTTTTTTCGAAAAATTCTGTCCGAAAAATCGTCCAAAAATGTTCATTTAGAAAAGGACGTCACTGTGACGTCATCATGGCGGCCATCTTGATTTTTGTGGTTAGTTTCAGCCATCTAGCCTTTGCGATAGCTAAAATATATAGGGGGCACTTTCCGCCCCCCCCCCCCTTCCCCACCATGAGATTAGTGACATTAACGCCGCATTTTCTCCTGATGCACCATGTCCAACTGTGTCAATTTGTCACAAATTGTTTGTTACTATCATATATCAAGAACTGAACGTAACTGAACGTATACTAGTCGCTGTGATATCATGTACGCACATCCTCCTGTCCATCTGTATTTTATTTTTACCACCAATAGTCTGTCATTTATATCCCACACATAACAACATTTGACCATTTTACTTGCTCGTCAAATGGAAGGCACTGTAATTCCTTAAACAGTTCTATTGAACTTAAATCGTTTGTGCCTTTAATCTACCATTGCGATTCGTTAGTTTGTGGACCAGGACTTGATTGTGTTTGACATATAGTTGCCCCAATACATGATGCAGTAATCTAGTAAAAGTGGTTGCACAAGCCCACAATAATACTTAATACGTGCTGATACAGGTATAGAAGGAATCTAATTTCGTTCAACAAAAATAATTCACTTTTCAGCTTATTACACAGTTTGTTCACATGTAATTCCAATTTAAATGACAATTCACATGAACGCCGACGAGTTTGTACGATTCAACCTGCTTCACAGAGACATCTCTAACTTTGATAATGAACTGGACTCGATTCGTTTTGTTTTTTCTTTGTCAGCCAAAAGCATATATTCGGGGTTTTTTATCGTAAATGTAGAACCATTTTGTTCTCTTTGGCCCAGTTTGATACAGGTATTGCTGATGAGTTTAAGTTCCCGAATAATCGATCATAAACGAGTTATATTTTTGTCTCCTGCATACTATGTTGAATCGTCGGCATATATTTTGAACTCCGTATTGCTTATCTCCAAGAGAGAGTCGTTGAATAATGAAGGGAAGCGGGCCCAGAATTCCCTTCCTAGGATTTCTATCTTGCAGGTATGATTTGAACCACTTGACTATCTTGTTAATACTCCAAATATTTATAGTTTTCTAAGAATGAGTTCATAGTCAACTAGATCGAATGCCTTTTTGAGGTCTTTGAGGGTATCGTCACATAAATTATCTTTGTCAGTGTTTTTAATAAAGAAATTTGACATTTTGTTGGAATCGATGACGTTATGTGGTATTTCCTAAAACCAGACTGTTTATTTAGCATCAGATAAATGTACCAGTGCTGATTAAACAAGTCTCACAATAAATTTAGATCTTACTGAAAGCGCATAGATGGGCCTATAATTCCCCAAATCTCAGGCATCTCCCGATATAAAAAGCGGTAACACACGTGACTTTTTACATTAGTTTATGAACCTAACTGCTCTTACAACTGTGATTACAGATAGCTGCAATATGTGGTGAAATGATGTCAAAGGCTCCTTTCAACAGTCGTATACAGCCAAGGCGTGATACTTTGGAAAGGGACATACTAAAAATCTGAACTTTTACAGAATTTGGATTTATATCGGGAATGGAACAAATGTCATCTTCCGATTAATTCTCGAACAAGAAAGTTTTACGCTTGATCAAATCGAGATAACCATCATTTATGAATTTCTTCGCAGTGTTCGCGATAAATTAATTACTAAACCCATTAACAATGCCCGCAGGGTCAATAATTTCATTCTCATTGGTCACAGTGATATATAGGTTAATAATAGTTAACCTAAAACGTTTGGCCTTCCGGATACTATGGTTAAATGCTTTGATGTATATCTTATCATTGATGTCTTTCATGGCTGACAAAATCTAGGGTCAATTTTATCAGCATCAACTTAAACTAGTTAAAAAAGACTTCGACGCCTTGTGATGAATCAATAAAGTTATCAGAATACGTCATCTGGGATATAGTTAAAAAAACCTCTTTAAATGGTTTCCCGAAGCAGATAGGCACACCCCATAAATAAACACCTTCGGTGAACGTATCACCGCTTCTAGGTAAACCATGGTACGATCTGTTCATTGAAGGATAAGATCACGGCAATGCATCGGCCATATATTTTTATCGAAAAGAGCCTCGTCGACAAAGCGTTCAAAGAGATCGGATTAAAACGCTGTTGCGTGGTATTATTTAATAATCCAATCGACCGTCAGTAAATAGCTTTACTAAGTCGGAGAATATAGGTCAGATCCTAAGTCCTAATCATTCCGGAGTTAGACAAAAAAAATCCATTCAGCGCAGAGTGAAAGCGCACGAGCTACTGTTATCATTTCCTGGGATGGTCGGCGCTGCTATCGTGTTGCAATCCTGGTAGATCTGATCTGATATTCTTAAAATAAAAGTTCCTAAAGACTAGTGGAAATCTGCATGTCATTAACATGGGGAACTATCTAGTAAATCTTCTGCAGGGAACGCACTTCGGTTAGAGATAGGGGTCTTACTCGCTGGTGTTATCGGATAACATTACTGTCACCTTCGATTGTATACAATTAAACGATCAGTAAACATGTGTAAAATACATGCGTTTAAGTATTTTAATCAAACAAAGATTATTATTGAAAACTTTTTTCTAAACATGTATGCATGATCCAACAGTTGTATGCTATGTATACCGCAACCACCGCCGTCATTTGTACTTCATTAAAGCTGACTGCTATGATTCAGATTGAAATATTTTTTTATATATATTTACGAAAAAATAGATTTTATATGAATTATTCATGGATGGAAAGGCATGGGTTTGTAAATCATAAGGCATATCGGGCATACAGATATTGATACATACAAACACACACACGCTGAGCACATTTTCTTTCCGCTTGTTGTCGTTGATTGAAATATCTAAACGCAGGTACATTACACAAGTTTACTGACCTCCCTTCAAATCGACAGATCCAGCATACACTGTTCAACCGTCGTCCATAAAAACAATCCGCGCCAATAATCTAAAGACCTATTTCGTATGAAGGTTCAGCATTATTAGAGCGAGACAATATCCTCATTCGAGACTATAGCTTAGTTAGTTCAATATTTCTGTCCCCAAAAATTATTTAAAGCGAGCTCGCTTCATCTTTAGAGCATGAAAGGCATGTGCCAGATTCATTTAAGGTATTCCGTTGGCTATTTTGAGCTTTGATGGTCATTTTCCGTATCTTTACCTGTTTTACCTAGTAGATGATCTCCCTCTCCTAGGTTAAGAGATAGCGATTCCATTAAACATCTTCTAGCCGAGAATAACATCCAATTTGAAAAAAATTGATAGACATTGTGATTATCCCCAAACAATTAGAATATGGGTGAAAGTTAAACACTATGGATATGATTTTTTCGTGAATATGCTTAAAAATCAGAGCTATTCCCTATGTTTTCTGGGTTATCAAATGGAGAATGGGTCAGTTCACATAACATTGTATAAAGCAAAAAAATGCACACAAACCTATTCACCAGCACCGAACTTCCTTAATCTGAATAACAATGGACATTGGGAATCAAACGGTTGTAATATTGATCCCTATACCCTTTTCACTCCATGTTTTCGACAGTTCACTAAATCAAATGACGTCACATATATCCTATGCCCTGCCCTTTGCCCATGTGAGTCAAACGCTCCCAGTTTTACACTGCTATCGCTCCTGTAGTTTGAAGATTTCGGGGAGAAAATGCGCGAGTTCAAGTTTTAATTGCATTTAGTTCAACCTAATGATGATTATGATTTTGTCCTGCTATATCATTCACGTCTGATCACGTCTCCTCACGTATGCGTTGTTTTGTGGAGATAACTAAAGTTGTAATTAGACCCAGGGATGTGTAATTTTCGGAAGGCGAGCTTATGGTCCACATCACGACCGGTGCCAAGTGTGAAACATTGTCGTGGCTGTAAACAATCGGTCTAAGCGGGTTTTTATATATCGAATATCACTCCAACGCGCTTTCCAACAAGTTTTCGCTGTAATAAACCAAACTAAATCTACTTAAGATCGTCATCTGGCATACTACTAATAACTACAAACACTTCGACAATCGATATCCCGGCTATAAAAGCGGACATGTTTGCAGTACCGGTATATAGAACATGCCAACTAAAATGGTTCAGCTTTCAGTTCAGTTTGAATTCCTTGTACATTGATAGCTTTGAGATATTGAGACAAAACCTAGATTGTTGACCGTTAATGTTGCATTGCTGGTTGGATGATGGTCGACATTTGCCAAGATGGAACTTTTTGTGTTTTATTCATTTTTGTGGCACATACGTGTGCCAACAAACGTGCACATACAGAAGACGTCATACTTGCACATCCATTTACAACACTACTGATATACACACACAAAGAAGTAAGCTCTTGCTCATTGTAGACCGTTTTTATAGAAAAGTACTTTGTTCCAGCTTGAAGCTCATACGAGTAATCTATTGCTGCAGACTTAAAATGTTTGTAAAAAAATATCTATTTTCCATTAAAGGAAAAGTTCGAGTTTGGTTGCCTTTGATACATATTAAAACAACTCACTCAAATAAAACCCAAAAGATATTTTTTCTCATTTTTAAATTGTTTTTTTTTTTGAAGGAGTACTAATCATTTTAAAACCGCGAACTCGCAATCCTCAGAGTGCCGCCATTGTACTGTATCCAGAAGGCGGATATGACGTAGGGTCAAGGCATGGAGCTCTTCTGTCTGTTCGGGTAATCTAATCGATTTAGGTAGATGGCATCAGCCTACTATTAATTTTGTTACTTGTTATGTGTTAGCGTTAAAAATCGCCAAAAATCCAGAAAATACACAACGCATAAATCCATCTGGCATGTCAATATTTACCTTGTGGGACATTACCAGTGGAAGTCTTGACAGATGTTGACCATGGAAATTTCAAATTGCCGCCACTGACAGCTGATTGGTGCTACAGAATGTCATTCAATTTGTAAACAGGGAGCCTTCTCACCCTTCACTGATCATGTCTCCATCCACCATGCTTTTTCCAAAGTGGCCCAAATCAACACCAGGAAGTACAGTTTGAAGACTCATCTGCAAGTTGAAATATCAGATGTATCAGAAATGCTGAAAAATCGCAGCTCATAAAATCCATAAAGATCTGCTCTCAAATTTCTAAACAATGTAGATCGTGGGCACTGAACCGGAAGTGATTAATTGAGGTCTGATGCCTGTCAGGAATGGAACCATTGTTAAAATAAGGAATGCTCTCATCTGAACAAACCATACCCATCCCCAAACTATCTTGAGAAGGCACAGATAAAACTATGCACAGATAGAGATTTTACAGCCTATATACCAAGGGTACCCCCTTTATATTTCCCCTCGATTTGCCCCATATGCCTTAAGACTGAGGTACAAGTAAAAAGTACAATATCTCACTAACCTGTACAGATTTTTCCATCTGGTAAAAAGCACCAAGTCGACAATCCTTCTGCCTATAAAAAGACGTATAAAGCATTAACTAGATATGTTAAACGCTATTTTTAATTATTTTTAATTATTTTAATTCATTTTTTATGAAATTATTCAAATTAAAATTTAAAAATAAAGAAAAATTAAATTCAAAATGTGTCAAAACATAATTTGTTTACAAGCTGCCCATTTAGACTACATTTGGTAAAAATTTCCTTCATGGCAGTGCTTAACTTCCCCATGTAATCAGTGGGTCATCCCAGTAATCTATCAAATGTGATTAAAATTTGATGTTGATACAAAGATCAAAGACATGTTTAATCCTGTAATAAGTGACAGCAATATACACAAATGTGTACACAACATATACCAAAATATAACACAGAGGTGTTTATGGTATACACAACTCCCATATAGAGAATATATGTCAGCTCAATTGGATGGATCTACATCTCATCAAGATCTTGCTGGCAGTAATTAGAAAGATGCACATATTAGTTGTAAACAGTTATTATTACTGAGAAAACTCCTAAATAACATTGAGAAATATATTCTGTGTCAGATTTCAAGTCCATGAATGCAATGTCTGCAAACAGGCAACACTTGTCAAAACACAACATAGAAGAAAAAAAATGAATAAAATTCAATGACAACATATCTGATGGTCATTTGCTGATCTCTGCTACATTAACAACCATGAAAGATGAGGACAGCTGGAAGTTGCCTCACTTAAACTGTTAACTGTTTGATGAAACATTAAAGTGGCAACTTACAGAGAGCAAGGCCTATCTTCCAACAAAGTTGGAGGCCATACCTCTGAGTCACACTGTGCGAAATTGTGTGTGGGGTGGGTGAGGGGGGTTCTTCCTAATATTTGGTGCCTGTAATCCATGTTCCTTGCTACCCACAAGATCTCTGATATGAATATGAAAGAAAATTACCAACTTATGTTACATCCACATTTATCTCCCGTCCGGAATAAGGAACGATGATGCGTGAATTGTAGTATTTGGTAGGGTTCTTTATTCTATATCACAAGTGCGGAGGATATGAAGATCCTGATTGCGTCCAATCCGTGTGGACCCTATATACAAAATACAATAAATACGGCTACATTTAATAAAACATACCTGTGATACATTTCCTTCTATATTAGCCTATCAAATTACAGATAACCGATACATGTATCACTATAATTAGAATATATATATTGTGCAGTAATATGTATAAATTTATATTGAAACACTACTACAGATATCTTAGTTCCAATAATCTATATATGTAATTCAAATGGTAATTTCAGGCAGGACCCATAATTACATATCCATATCCATATATAACTGAAATATTAATGAACCCTCAACTCGTCTCTGGGACGCAGGTAGGCGCAATCGCACTCAGATGAATCTCTTATCCATAGCCGAACCTACATAGAATAAGTAAAGTTGTAAAAACCTATTCCACAATAAATATCACTGACAAAAGACAGACAAAGTACTTTCAACACATTTACAGTCCATGGAGCTATAACCTCTTATACCAAGTTATGTGTATGCTAATACCAAATAATAGAACACAATATACATATAGTTCCCTAATGAAGAAAAATTAAACATTTATAAACAATGTTTCTATTTATAACCAAACCAAACCTGCTTTGATTTATGCCTTAATCTCCGTCAGAGATATACAATACAAACGTTAAACGCCAGTTTAAAACCAAAAGATATCTCCCCTGGGGAGTTATCCTCCCCAGGGAGTCATCTCCCTTTAGGGGAGCTCTCCCTACTCTCTCCTGGGGAGTTATCCTCCCCCAGAGAGTAGTCTCCCTTTAGGGGAGCTCTCCTGCTCAGCCTGGATATAAAAGCCAGCTCCCACCATACTCTTCCTCTTTCTCATTGTTTTTATAAACCGAGACCTGTGGTGTACAAGGCCGCGGAGTGAGGGGAAGGATGGGAGGGCCATTACATCAAAGCAGGTTTGGTTTGGTTATAAATAGAAACATTGTTTATAAATGTTTAATATTTATTGCCCAAACCGACACCTGCTTTGATTTATACCTCACTACCAACATATGGAGGTGGGAACCTCGGCCTTAAAGAAATTGCAATGGCAGGCTGAATATCCGCTGAGATAATCACATACAAGACACAATAATATTCAACAAGAAACCTTGGCTAGAAAAGCAAAAAGGTAATCATGAATATAAGTAAGTGGCTACTTATCTTGTTGCATGTCTCCATGCAAGTAGCTGTGGTCTTGGATGTGGAGCACAAAGATACCCTCCGTATAGGGACTCATGGAATCTTGCCAGGAATGAGCACTTGGAGGGCAGCGTGTATGAGTTGGGAAGAGTACTGTCTCCAAGATAGCATACAAGGTGTCCTATTCTGTGATAGTGGTAATGGTGCGAGAAATTACTGCCATAATGACTACGAGGACCGGAGTCCAAGAATCCGGGAGTAAACAGGTATGAGAAGGGTATAAGGAACGCCATCGTACCAAACCTGACGCTTTGAAACCAACTTGACCCCATAGTCAGTCCACATTCCGCTTTATATCCAACTCTGTGTACTTTAGCCCTTGATGCTCATACTGTACTGTTAAGAGTTGATAGCGGAGCTTCTGAGTCTGCGTCTTCATCAATCCTCTGTGGTTTAGTCCATGTTGCTGACACTGGACCCCCTAGGATGGACGCAGATGACTCAGCTGAGATGAACTGGAAGAAGAAATCAAAGCTTTAACCTGAAATGACACAAACAAATCTGCAGTAAAGACAAAGATTAAAATCATAATTGTGGCAAGCTTTAAAAGATAAGTTGAGAGATGGCGGATGGCCAACTGATCTATTACTTTTCATAGGTGACCTAAAAAGAACACAGATATGATCATAATTCTCAACAGAAAGAACCCTGGACGGTGACGCAGTGGTTAATTATGGAGTAGTAATAGAAGTTACTTATCTATAAATGTCATCCATGAAGCTGTGATCATGGTTGTGGTGATCAATTTACCACCACAGTAACCCGGGTACCTGAGCACCATGAGATCGGGAGTAAGCATGTAGGAGAGAATAATTACAAAACAAGACAATAATATTCAACAAGAAAACCCTGGCCAGAAACGCAGAAAGGTAATCATGAATATAGGGCCGGTGATAATTAATGGTTCGTTTCCCGTAACCAGCCCTCATCTATATTTTGAAGGCAAATAATTAAAATCCATGAGGGATTTACATTTTCATGAGTAAAACTTGCTCATTTCCATATTTGTATACAATTGGTTTGCAAGTTAATAATTAATAATTAATAATTATCGCACTCAGCATGTGTATTTTTACAACCAAGGTTACGAGAAACAAACAACCAACCAACAGTGACCTAAGTAAGTGGCTACTTATCTTGATGCATGTCTCCATGCAAGTAGCTGTGGTCTTGGATGTGGAGCACAAAGATACCCTCCGAACAGGAACTCATGGAATCTTGCCAGGAATGAGCACTTGGAGGGCAGCGTGTATGAGATGGGAAGAGTACTGTCGCCAATGTAGCATACAAGGTGTCCTATTCTGTGATAGTGGTAGTGGTGCGAGTAAACAGGTATGAGAAGGGTATAAGGAACGCCATCGTACCAAACCTGACGCTTTGAACCACCTTGACCCCATAGTCAGTCCACACTCCGCTTGATATCCAACTCTGTGTACTTTAATCTTTGATGCAGATTGGACTGTTGAGAGTTGACAGCGGAACCTCTGAGTCTACTCTGTGTCTTTGTCAACTATCTGTACTTGACTGTTGCTGACACTGGTGACCTGACAGTAATTACATTATTAATACTCACAAAGTGTCAGTTCTTGCGTTGAAACTGTGAGTTGACTGTCAGGCGATTCAGTTGATATGATCTAGAAGATTATAGCTCTAACCTGAAATGACACAAGCAGAATCGCAGTAAAGGTAAAGAATATAACTCACCATTGTGTCCGGCTTGATTGTTGACTTGAGAGTCTGTGATTTGCAATCTGAGCTATAACTTCTTCTCTGGTGATCAACTAGTATGTGGACTTATGATATGTTTATGAGATGAGATGATACAGCAAGCTGGCAGACTTGCTGCGATGATACAAAATGCCGCCCCCCCCCCTCTTTTTGAAAAGTTACTTGACCACGTGCTGGGCAGCCACCAAAGGCCCAAGCATGGTCACTCTATCTGATTGTACTGACATGTCTCTCAGATAGAAGTTAGTGAATGTGGAATTTGCCGCCCAAGCACAAGGCTGAACAATTTCATTGAGGGATAAGTTCTTCCATAACGGCCATGACGTAGCGATGGCACGAATTTCCTCGGAAGACAGTAGCGGAGGAGCGTCAATGGCCAATTGATATGACCACTTAAAGGTTTTCTTTAACCACGAAGCAATGGTATTCTTAGTAATGTCACGTGTCGCCGAAGGACGAAGGGACAAGAATAACAGACGACGCGAGCCCCGACCGGAATCGGTACGAGTGAGATAGTGGCGTATGGCTCGAACAGGGCATAACAGAAGGTCGTCTTCTAGACCATGTACAAAGTCTGATAACGCAGGAATGGAGTACAAACGTTGCGCACACGGACCTAAGCGAACAGACTCATTTTTGGCGATGAACTCCGGAATAGGCCGAAACGATACACGAGACCAATCCGCCGTCCAGGTCATAGATGATCTCTCAAGAGCATGAAGTTCAGACACTCTAGACGCCAAAGCAAAAACGCCAGAAAAAACCGTCTTGTAGGCCACAGCTTTAATAGAGGCGGACTCTAAGGGTTCAAAGGGCGGATGAATCAGAGCACACAGAACCACACCAATATCCCATTTAGGTAACAGCTGTCGAGTACGGCGAGACTGTAGAGCGAACGCCCGAATGAGCGCAGAGATATTGTCGTTTAGACTAATGTCGATGCCTGCAGAAAGACGTAAAACCCTAGCCAAAGCAGACCGATACCCCTCAATGGTACTGATTTGAAACTTCTTGTCACGATGGAGATGGAAGTCCGCAACTAAGGAAACAGAGGCAGAATCGGGATTGGCATCACGTTCTCGGCACCAGGAGACGAAATAGGCCCATTTCGCTTGATAGCTGCGATGTAAAAGACCGACTGGGGTTGAAAAACAGTCTTTATTTTTTTTTCACATTATGTGAAGTCTGGCATCCCACCTAGACTATCAGCCGGAAATGAACACCCCACATGACGATGTAGGGGGACTGCCACCCAAAAACAGAGGTGGAAATAGAGAGATCAATACCCGCCTAATGGATTGAGGGATGACGTCTGTAATACGACAGAAGGCACTGCAGTGACCGAAGTAGAATGCGACCATAATGATTAAGGTCCTGCATAGAAAAAACAAGTCCTACTAGTTGATGACCAAACAACTAATGCCCACGTCTAAAACTGGTCCAACGGTCTATACGGGACGAAGCACTTGAAGGAGAGCCATAAACTTGACAGCACCAGCTGCAAAGTGTCACACTCTGTAACCATAAGGCTTACATCAATTTGAATGAAGCATGAGACTTACTTTCTCTCCGTGCTCGAACAACAAGAGTTGAAAAATGAACTTCCTGTGATCGAACCACAAGGGCACCACCGTAAGTAGTCCAATATAATGTGACTGGAATACGTCCTCCTTTAATATGTTGTTGTCTACCATGTCCGTATCACAGTCACATAGGCTGCCATCTTGTTTCAAGAGGCAGGGCTTCGGACCTCGGAAATTGTCAAATTGTGACGCAATAATTAATTGACAGGATTACTGACCGGTTTGAATGTATCCGTGCAGCTTAGATTCACAAAATGGCACATTCCAGGCATCTATCGATCTCTCATTAAGCCATAGGCAGCTAAATCTTGTCCGATCAGCGTAAAAAAATTAGACGGCCTTCACTTTGGCACATGAAGGGAAGTGACGTAGGCACACACCGACACGTGTGAACGAATCATGTGATACTCTGAGATACGGGGTCTTCTCAAATTATCTGACTAACGTACAAGTTTTGTGGTCGCTTTTTGGTAATTTTTTAAAGGTCCCTTTCTGTACACTCGCGTTTGTGTACACCATGTGACACGAGGGATCGTGCGATTACTTCCCATAATGCTTTAGGGTAAAGCCATATACGCCATTTTTGGACGGATTTTCGGTGCTCTGGAACATGTGACAGTTTCTTGTCTCCGTGGAACTTTACGTAGAGTGGCTCAGATGTGTGGGTGGTGTTATTTTGTGCCTTGAAACACGAGCAATTCATTTATACTGGTGAGTGTGCTTGTCAGTTCTTTATTTTCTCAAAATCTCCTATTTTTCAATGGTCGTTCTGGAGGAAGATTTCTGCACCTGCACTTGACTTCGTTACCAATGGGACTGTACAGCCCAATCGAACATCCGAATAATAAAAGAAAGGTTGTCAGTCACCCATTGTATTGGACTACACCGTAAGTAAACCGCGATGTGAACAGTCCAAGCGATGGGGGTAAACCCGCGATAAAGACGCATCGCCGAATCGTCCTATTAGCTGTATGAGAAAAACGACGTAATGCGAAACGCGAATGGCGTTGCTTAAAAAACGGCGTAGTGATTTTCCCAAATCTTACAAATCAGTTCAAATTAATTGTACATATACGCTCACGAAAGAGCAGGGTAAAACCTTAGAAATGTACGAGAAAACGACGTTGAGGGGAACAGAAACGACGTTAGTGAAGATGAATCTGAAAACTGTAGTCAAAACTGGAAATTTTTTCACAGTGGAGTACGAAACAAAACAGTCGTAGTCTGCGAGTTGTAATGAGATTTGAAATGGATCTAGGAGATGAACACCATCATTGTTCCCAGCGTTAAACGAGAGCGTTACTCAGAGGAAGTAACATCCCTGACAATCAACACAAAGAAACTTCCGCGTAAACTAGGAAGATCTCAAATAAGATTAAAAATTCCCCGAAGAGAGCCAACATGTTGATGTCTCTCGCCGGTAGATGAACTAAAAGGTCTTAAATGTCACAAATTGAATTGACCAACCAAAACAATGTTTAAACTAGACTCGCCCCCTTATTAGAGGTCCACTGCACATAAAACCTCAAATGGAATAGAATAAATTATCCGGTTTTTAAATAGACAAGCTCAGCTTAATCTCCGTGGCGCAATCGGAAGCGCCCGGCTGTCTTACCTTAATAAAGATAAGGATGAAATAAATGCTGTAGACCAAAAAATGTTTGGACGAGGCTATCTGGGAGAAAAATATTGCTAAAGAGCAGTCTGTGGTTCTTCTTACAAGGCTGTGTCCGATAACCTACTCGGACACAAGTAACTTACAAAGAACAAGAAGACCGCCGGATGGAACAGACTTACGATGATTGAGAAACTTCAGGCCTGATCCAACCCGACCACGGACAGGGTAAAGATCAATAAATACCCCACGTGTCGAACGAGAGCAATTCTAAAGACTTCTCGGAGAAATAAACCTCAAGCAAATAATCATAATTTCTCAGAAAAGGAAAATAAGATTAAAGCTCAACCCAATTTGAATTTTACAACTAATTCAATACAGCGATGGGAAAATTTGGATGTGACAAATGAATACATCACAATGCAATATTTACTAACAGAAAAATGTGATCCAAAGAATAGCACAATTTCTTAATAAACATCTCGTGATCTCTATTGTTGTTCAACACACTCTTGATTACACAATAGCCCATTAATATTTAACAAAGAGCCATAGTGTATAGCTTTTGGCTTGTAATGACGAAGACAAACGCAACAACAACAACACGTAAACACAAAGACAGAGAAAAAACTCTGCAAGTTTCCTCTTGTTTTCTTTTTATCACAATGATATCCAATAAACGGAAATTATAACACTTGATAAAACAAGAGACTAAATTCTGGTAGGAGCAAACGAACTGCATGCACAGAAGCAAACCTCCCACAATTGGAAAAAGTCGGCAACACAAGAACAAATGACAGACTGCAAACTTTTACTCTGCAGCCTGTAATAATCAGAAGTCATAATACTTTGAAGCATTTTTATTCCGTGAAGACAAAACTTTTACCTTCAGTCCGACACTGTAAACATTCTGCCAAGCAGCTGTAAACACAAACGCGACGATCCGAAACACGGGACGAGAATATACGTCGCAAATGGAGGTCGTAAATCCGTAATGCGAACATTCAAAGCCGAGAAGAAACGCCCTTCCATAAAATGAGAGGCGGTTTTCTTTAGATAAAATAGCAGTGGAAGATTTAAATCGTAAAGGAGATACAGAACGATTTGTATTCCTAATGTAAGAAACAGCCAGAGAATGACCAAATGACAAAGGAGTCGGCGAAGTACACGCGGTGAGATCAAATTCTTTTGTCCGACGGGGACAATGGAGTGATCCGACCGCCATGACCTGGCCATTGTCTGACTGAACAAAGAAACCGGTTTCCCCGACAATGCTATACCAGAGAAAGCTAGACTTTCAAGTACATTCTGGCTAACTCCCCATAGGACGGTCCACTACGGGAAATATTACCAGACACAGAAGAATGTGCCGGACTTTTCAATTTTAGGAGTACAAATTCAAAACGGAACCCCTATAATTTTAATGTCGTTCACTAAGACAATTTCAAAAACGCGTCTATCGACCTCCGATAGAACGAGGATTTCAGTAGCATGCAGTAGGCAAGACCTACGTGCATAAGCATAATTTTTCCAAGTACAAGAATCCCAAAAATTCACCCATGTGTTATTTCGATAGCATAATTTATCTTTACACGCGAAACAACGTGAGTGGGCGTCAAGCGTGTCGAAACTCGCCCACACGATTGAAGGAATGGGAACAGAATACTCAGACATTATTTACGAAAGGAAATATTTCGAAAATAAACTTTGAACAACAACAACTTGTATGACAACAACAACATGTATTGCAATCAAACTCCCTGACATGCACCACTGGAGGTAAAAACGAGAAAGAGGAAGGGTATGGTGGGAGCTGGCTTTTATATCCAGGCTGAGCAGGAGAGCTCCCCTAAAGGGAGAGTACTCTCTGGGGGAGGATAACTCCCCAGGAGAGAGTAGGGAGAGCTCCCCTAAAGGGAGAGGACTCCCTGGGGAGGATAACTCCCCAGGGGAGATATCTTTTGGTTTTAAACTGGCGTTTAACGTTTGTATTGTATATCTCTGACGGAGATTAAGGTATACATCAAAGCAGGTGTCGGTTTGGGCAATAAATTGACAAATACTATTTTTGGTAACCCTACATTTTAATAAAAGAATATGAAAATATATTATCTGTACAAGATACCAGAATATTCAAGCTGGAATATCAGAAAAGCAACAACTCACCCCAGGTCATTCCAACATGCCACTCCAATGCCTCAGTGCAAGGAATACAAAACCACACCTTGCCAGGTGAAAGACTGAAACTGGACTGACCAGCATGACCACTTGAAACCAGGACCCAAGCTAGATTACATAACAAGGCAGGGTAGGGGAACTAGCCAAACTGGTTTCTCTTCAGTCCAGCACAACCATAATTAACATATGTACAGGGCAAACCCGGTGGTAGAACACCCAGGCTTATACTAGAATAAACAGGATATCAGTTGAAATGGTCTAAGGAATATTAAGGGTCAAAACCACAGGGCATGCTTAAGGGCCAGGTTAAATGTCCATGTAAATGATGTATATTTATGTGTGTGCAAAAGGTAAATAAACAGCATTTAAACAATAATGTATTTTTGTTGTGTTTTCATTTATTTAGGGTAAAATCCAATAAGATACGAAAAATACATCCTGTCACACTTATAATCCTGGAGATAGTGGAAATGGAATGAAGAGAAAGTATTTGCTATGATGCAAATGTGACTGACAATAGACACACAAAAATGTGAAACCATCAAGTCAGATTAATTGTTGACTCGGTTAATCAGATTTTATTTGTTTCATTAAAGATGAAATGCAAAGGTTTTTAGATTCCCCGTTTCACATTTTATATAGGTTGAATAATGATAGAAATACCGGTCTATCTACTTCACTTGGTTTAATTTGAATTATCTTGTCTGCTAGAATCTTTTTAAAAGTCGGTACCCCTAGCACAGCTGAATTCAGATTTGCAAAACGGCATCGCTTATCTTTCCTTGCTTGTGACGTCACGTCAGACCAGCCGCCCGGAGACTGAACGTTATTGTATTGACGCCTGGCAAGATGGTCTGATGTGACGTCACAATCGAACGTCAAACAAGGGCAGATAAGCGATGCGGATTTCATTTCTGAAATCGGCCGGGCTTGAGATGCCAACTTTAAATCACTTTTCAAAAGCTACCAGGAGACAAAATACTTCAAATAAAACCAAACAGAGTATTTGGGCTGATATGTCCATCATTAACTAGCCCGCGAAGAATATAAATAGGGAAATATGAAAACCTTTGCAGTTCACCTTTAAAGTTACAAATGTAAAAGGCATTTTGGAAATTCTTTGTGTGTGGAACAAACATCTGAGTTTTTACAGGTCCTATGATTATTATTAATTTCATGTGGTTTTAGACTGATATAAAGTTAATTTATGCATAAATGAATGCATAAATGATTGAAGCATTGAAGATTTGAACTGAGGTCTAGATTTTGAAAAAATAGCATGTAATTGTATCTATGTGAATTTCCTTTCTTCCATTTACATTTTATTGTATCGTGAAAGTTAATTTGCTCATAATTACCAGCTGTGTTCAGTGAACCTCGTCATATTTGTCATTGACTATTTGGCCCTAGTGCTGACAAATCAGTCATTTTTTGCCTATATTTGCTCCAAAAGGTCTCAATTTTGTCGCAGAAATGGCATAACAATGCAAAAGATGTTACCCAGCATTATCAGTATGATGTTTATTTCAACCACATTTAGCAAGAAAAAAAATAATATTAATAATGAAAAAATTGATTAAATTTAATTAAATTTTTTTTTATATTTTATTAATAATTTACTAACATAAATTTGAAACAACCCTAATATTTGTACGTTGTTCATGAGTCAGCCTGGAAAAAATTGGGTTGATCAAGTCAGAACTGTAGCCACAGTGACGATTTAAAGTTCTCTGGTCAAATGTGAAAATGTTAGGTGTCAGGCATCAGCCTACTATTAATTTTGTTACTTGTTATGTATTAGCGTTAAAAATCGGCAAAAATCCAGAAAATTCACAACGCATAAATCCATCTGGCATGTCAATATTTACCTTGTGGGACATTACCAGTGGAAGTCTTGACAGACGTTGACCATGGAAATTTCAAATTTCCGCCACTGACAGCTGATTGGTGCTACAGAATGTCATTCAATTTGTAAACAGGGAGCCTTCTCACCCTTCACTGATCATGTCTCCATCCACCATGCTTTTTCCAAAGTGGCCCAAATCAACACCAGGAAGTACAGTTTGAAGACTCGTCTGCAAGTTGAAATATCAGATGTATCAGAAATGCTGAAAAATCGCAGCTCATAAAATCCATAAAGATCTGCTCTCAAATTTCTAAACAATGTAGATCGTGGGCACTGAACCGGAAGTGATTAATTGTAGTCTGATGCCAGATAGAGTAAATTGAGTGAAATTATGTCGACGAGCGGCAGTTCCGATTCCAGCGGTGAAAGCGACGAGGAAGCTGTGTTTGGTTTTCAGGGCTGCCAATTCGAACCGAAACGCTCAGATACGGAAGATCAGAGCAGCGGGGATGATAGCAGCTCTAGTAGCGAGGCAGGCGACTAAATAGAGACAGAGGCCGCATGGAAAATTTAGTATGGTGCGGGTGCACACGCTGCTCTCATCGACGGCTTACGGGAGAGATCGAGTGTCTTCGCCGTTGGGAGAGCGAACAAAGCCGCGCCCTGGCAGCTAGAAATGAAAATGATATGAGCTATTTAGTATTTAAAGTAATTCTTGCCAATTTTTACTAACCAAACTGCAATTTTCACCCTAACACACGCAGCTCCATGATGCCTTCACATGTTCTGCCTCAAGCTTACGTCACGCTGTTTTACGTACTTTTACTCCTATTGGCTAGAAAAGGACACGTGACAATACAATGGCGCTTTCCTGAAGTTTGGTAAATTTGACGGTATCACAGCACTTTGTTAACTATTTCTGCGTTAAATTAAATTTCAAAAATAAAAATAAATGCAGTTGAATAGCATTTGACTAGCTCTTTCAGTTGAAATATAGCATTACCAAACCCGAACGTTTCCTTTAAATTTGTCCAATGTATTTTCCATATTTGCTATATATTTCTCGGAATTATAGTGTTTCTGAATGATATGTAATAACGCTTTTATGTGTACTTTAATATTTTGCAATTTTGGATTGTATATATAATTTTTAGTAAGCAGCATTAGATTATTCATGACTTCTTGTCCTTTATCTCAACCGAGTACAATTCGATCGGCAGTTATAGTCCCTCTTAATTTTGCTACTTCTTTGCACCAGTTTCCTAAATCTTGCCACAGCTTTTTTACAGCTTCACATTCTATAAATATACGCTCTATTCTTTCTACAAAGGTTTTCCAAACTTCGCAAATATCATTCTCAGATTCACCAATCTTGTTTGGAAAAAACTTAATGCTTAGTATTCTATGCAGAAATCTAAAGTGTAGATCTAATAGTGTAGTAGAGCCAGTACACCGTGTGATGCTGGCAAATGTGTTGCTCCATACTATATATCCTTTTACTAAATACTTCTCCCATGTACTACAAACTGTGGGGTTGAAACACCTATTGTCATTCAGTATATCATATAATAATAGTTTCTGCATCCCTTCGCTTGCCTTACCAGAAACTCAATATACTGCGTAATACGGGGGCTGGTTCTCAAAACACGTGAGTAGTTTTCTTCCACATTCTTTGTCCACTTCTTAGGTATAGATTTGATTAATTGGTTATAGTCCAAAAGGTCCCCTTTATGCCGTACAATAATTTCAGCTCGACTAAACCCATTATTTTACCTTCTGTATTGATTATGTACCTTAGGTTTTTGATACCATGGTTATACCAGTTTTCTATAAAAAGGTTGGGTGTCCAGAAATGGTGGTTGTACCAAAGCGGTTCCTTATATATATTGTCGAGAGTTTTATTTTTCATTGCCTTTTGGACGTTATGCTCGGCTTGGAAGGTGTCTTTCTAAAAAGGGATTTCAAGATCACGGGTGATTACCCTTGAGTACTCGGAGCCAAGGTTGCATTTGTTTTCATGATACTTCCCACGGACAAGTTTTTGCCACTTTCTGTAATATTAAGTTTTTATCCATGATGTTTTTAATGCCTGTACAAATTTTTTCAAATTAACCATTCTCAATCCTTCATCTTCTTTTTATTCGATCGTTATAATACTTCATTCCAAATAAATTAAATAGATTAGTATTCAGTTCTTTCATAGTACTTTCTAGTGGGTCTGGCAAGGCAAGGAAGAGATGCACAAGCTGTCACAGCGCTGTAGATTTGACGACCGTTATCTTTCCCAGTAGCGTAAGATTACGAAGTTTCCACCTGGATAGCTCTTTTTTTCAAATCAGTAATTTTAGACAGATAGTTGACTTTCCAGATATTATGGAAGTCGACAGAACTAAGTTGTATTCCTAGAACTGTAATTTTCGTCACCCAAGCTAGCTTTATATCTTGGCATAGTTTTGTTTGCAGACTACCCAAGGCTTCAATCCACATGGCAACTGTTTTTTCTATTTTAATTTTCAATCCGAAATATTTATAAAATTCTTCTATGCATATGGGAGATTCCCTGAGTGATTTCTCCGAACCGTCAAGGATTATCTGATTGTCATATGCGTATTGGTAAATTTTGTATTTTATGTCGTTTAAAACGATTTCTTTAATCTTCTCGCTGTCTCTAATTGTTTACCTAACATCTCCGCGCATAGTAAAAACAAATATGGAGGTATAGGATCGCCCTGTCTACAGTCCCTACTTGTATCAAAAAGGATGAAAGGTGTCCATTTTGAACAATACAGCTTTGTATAATTATGTAAAGTAGTTTCAGCCAATGCTGGACAGACTCACCTAATTTTAAAGTTTCAATAACCTCTTCTTTGAAATCCCAGGATATCGAATTAAAAGCTTTTTTCAAAATCTACAGATAATAATAATCCTCGTATCTGTAAGTTTTTAGTCTCTAATAAAACGCCATATAAAAGTCTAATAATTTCTCCGATGCATTTGCCTGGTATGAATCCCTTCTGTTCCTCATGGATAAGTATGTTCGGGGTAGTTTTCAATCTATTAGCTATGCAAGAAGAACCAAGTTTATATCCTACATTAAGCAGTGAAATTGGACGCCAGATTTTCAGCAGGTCTCTTGGCTTATTTGGTTTTGGCAAGCATGTGATAACACCTTGCCTTTGGGTTATTGGTAGACCCCTTTTATCAAAACTAGCGCTAGCTGATCTTAAAACAAAACCGCCTATTTTTCTCCAAATCATTTTATAAAACTCGACCGGATAACCATTTCAACCTGGACTTTTATCATTTTTATTTGTCCTTAGATCGTAAGTTCCTCACGTGTAATGTAATCGTCAAGCCTTTCCACCTCCCTGTCTAACAAAGTGGTCACATTAGCCATTGACAAATAATCTCTAATGCTATCATTTCCTTCCGTCTTTTTTCTTGTATACAGTTCGCTATAATGATGTTTCTGTTCTTCTAGTATGTCTTTTGTATTATATACGGAATCACCAGCTGCTTTGGTTAAGTTTGTCTTTCGTTTGTTAGTATAATTTCCTTTTTCCATTTCCAGAAAGTATTTAGTTGGTTTTTCGCCTTCGTTAATCCGCTGAGCCTTTGTTCTTGCAATTATCCCCTGTATTGCTTTATTTCTTATCTTTTCTAGGTCTTTTTTGCCTGCGCTAGTTCATTTAGTTTAATATCTGGGATGTTTCTAAAGTTTGCATTCACTTCTTCTTCAAGCATGTAAGTTTTTTCTCTAGATCTTTTTCCGCTTGAGTCTCTCTCTTCTTGTTTTTCATTGACGAGTATTTTATGGTCTCCTCCCGATTTTTCATTAGTAAAGTGTCTAGTTTCTGGCAGTTTGTCTCGGTTGTATGGGATCGGAGCGTATTCTTTTACCGTGTTATCAATTAAAGAGTTTACTACTTTCACATATTCTATGTCTTTCAGCAATGAACATTTTAGTTTCCAGTACCCACGTCCTCTCTCAGTATTTGTGAATTTACATGTCAAAGAAATCGCGGAATGATCAGTTTTGTACCCTGGATATATGTCTGCTTCCGTTGATAAATTAAAAATGTCTTTGCTTGTGAGACAAAAGTCTAACCGTGCTTGTTTTCTGGGATTATTTTTCCTCCAGGTGTACCTTATAGCATTTTCATGGGTTGTTCTCCAGCTGTCTGTATATTCTTTTTCTTTAATAAGTTTTAATACTGTATTCCTGACATTTGGGCATTACGTGTTCATAGTTATCAGTGTCTATATCTGAATTTATAACCAGATTCCAATCGCCACATATGATGACAGATGGGTTGCCAATATCTTCAATTTTGTTGACCATATTGTTATAGAAAGAAGGCTTATCGCTATTCGGGCCGTATATGTTAACTAGGGTAACTGGTGTGCCATATATATCTACATTTAATATAAGAAAATTCCCCCCAAGATCCAGTTCGACTGAATTGATTTTGTAATCAATTGTTGAACAGATTACTCCCCGTGGCATGGATTGTAGCGGAATGGGCTCACCCAGGCATGTAATTTCCATTCATCTCTAATGTTCGCTACATATTTTGGGTCAGTATGAGTGTCTTGAAGACACTGAACTTAAACTTAGAAATAATACTATCTGACATGTCTGAGAACTGAAATATTCTGAGATGGATGTCTTGCCACTTGTTGTTTCATGCACTCATGTGTTCTAATACTTTAATTCAGTGCCAGTACATGTACCGGGTGTATGTATAATAGTAGTACCACTACATACAGATGAGCTTGGTATTATGGCCAGTTTTTCGGGTGTTTTGGGGGGGCTTTTTCAAACAAATAGATCTATTTTGAATTGAAACTCTGGGAAAGAAATCTGCTACTCTGGAAGCAGCTATTCTTTTGAGTTTTACTATTTCCACTATTGCAGCCAGTCAATCGATAGTCTCTGAAAATGATACTCAGGTATCACAATCAGTTATAAACTATTTTTCCTGTGAGCCATAAATTACAAAATACTAATTTACAAATGGAAGTACAGTGCAATAAAATCTAGATTATGCAAAGAAAAGTTCACTTGCGATGGATGGTATCTGGCCCAACCCTCAATCAAGCAACAGCGTTTATCTTCTGAACCACCTTTCTATATATGCCCATGGGCCTAGTTTAAGTAATGAAACACGTCTTGTCTTTTTCTATACTCAGTCAATCCTCAGTCAATTCATGGACACTGTTTTGACATTTTCCATTTTGAATATTTATCCTGGTGGGAGTTGAGTAGAGTCATATCTTGTTCCCTGGTAGTCTGGAGCATATATATATATATATCTTTAGGTACCATATCACTGCACAGTCATTTTATGATATACAAATTTCTCAGTGTGTATTTCGAGGACATAAAAAAATACATTACAAAGACATAACATAGAAAAGGTGGCAACAATCAGGTAGACACAGACAACACACAAGTGACACATTTAGTTAGTAAAACTAAAAAAACATCTTGACTGGGTTAACACGTAAATACGCCCGATACCTTTCCTCTCTAGTAAACTGGGAGATAACTCAAGCAACTATATATATACACCAACAGTGAGAGACCAAAACTCGAGGGAGAAACTTCAGGCTAACTATGCATTTTTATCATCCCGGAAAAAAAATTAAACGGAAGGTTTTCTACCAAATTAAGAGTAGTAGATTGACGTTCATGTGGCATTCCATACAGGATAACAATATATATTTGAACACATGCATGCCAATCGAATGGTAAGCAAGGGTGTCCTTTGGAATGCATTAAATATTTATCCATCCCGTAACTTGGCGAATTTCATGTATGGCGCAAATTAATGTCGTTTCATTACCTATACGATGAAACCTTTACAATCCGACCGTGCGCGGGACCAAACATTTTGTGTTGGTTTTGTTCTGGTTTACAGAGGTTCATATCAATGTTAGATTGTCCATTGGTACCCAAAACAAATGCAGATATATGCAGGTCTGTCGGTTTAGTCAGGTGTTGCTGGGAAGATATTTGGGAAATTGTCGGTAAGACAAGTTCCACTCTGTTTCACCATGCGAAGGTACCATTTGTTGCACTAATAAAATCAATACACAAGACTCGCCGCAGTGAACATAATCCTTTAATTGCGGTATATTTATATCTATATTTGCAACCGACGAAGGGGGGGGGAATCGATGATCACATTCTGAGGAATTACCCCAAGCTTCTGTTTAGATGCAATATATTTATAGGTACTTAAAAACATTCGTGTGGCATTCCATACAGGCCAAAACAATTGTATCTCTATATACATAGCTAAACTGTGGTATACATTTCCCTGTATCTATATATGCTTTATAATCTGTTTGAGCTACTACAGTAATTTGTTTTATTAAGTTTTATCACCAGAATACCTGTCAAGATAACAGTTCTTGAGCCCATTCTGTGGAATGAAAGCTATCTAACATTACTCAGTCAGTACTCTAAATCAAGCACAAAACCTATCAAGAGGGTCCAGGGAGTTCAAGGGAGAGGCGCGTGGGAAATTTTCTGATAACAATTTCCTTCCAGAAAGCCATCTGCTCTGATGGTCAGCATATCCGAAAAGGAATACCCGGATGTTCGAGGATTGTAACTAAGGGACATAACCCGACGATGCAACACCTCCCCTCGGTTCAGGCAATAGAATAAATTGGTTTATCATGTAATTGTATTTATGATAAACTTTATTATTCAAATATGCCCGAACACTATGAACAAATAACACACAACTATTTAATATTTGGATGGATATCGGCCACGGCGTTATTCCATATTATAACAACTCTAGTGACGAGATCCCTACGGACATGCTGAAACGCCAACCTTTCGGTGTCCGGACGAATCAACTATCTTATAAACCACAACCGCTCCCTGTGAAGTTACCAGGCAAGACCCACGTGATCCCCATGGAATTCATAGGCAATTATATTAAAGCCATATATGCTCCCTGTGTAATACCGCACCAGGCAAGCCCCACATTTGATCCCTATGGAAACATAGGCAATTTTATTAAACCATATATGCTCCCTGTGAAATACGGCACCAGGCAAGCCCCACATCGGATCCCTATGGAAACATAGGCGAATTTATTAAAACCATATGCTCCCTGTGTAATACCACACCAGGCAAGCCCCATATCAGATCCCTATGGAAACATAGGCGACCCATAATCCTGATAATGCTCCCTGTGACATACCACACCAGGCAAGCCCACATCCCTATGTATCACCCATATAGGCAATGTTTCCCGCTATCTGTCCCCTGTGGAGCAGCTTCACTTAGTTTGCCCGCAAGGATCCCGCCACTGAGTGTGTCAATACACACTGCACCCACCAAAATCCCAAGGGCAATTCTGCAAACAACTCTGACTCTGATCATCGAGAATAGATGATGCTCATTATGCTCTTGTGAGTGGAGTTGTAAATGCTGAAAATTCTACCCATTCAAGATTATACTAGTTATCCAGGCTTAGTGCACTTTGAATATAATATCCTCAACCATCATATAATAATGATTTGTCAAACCGGCATCCCAAGGTTGAAATTAACATAATTTCATACCATATTCCTAACTTTGCATCTGGACATCCAAAACTTTACATGATTTCGCCTGATAATACACACATTATGCGCCTTGTGACTTTGGGATGTCAGACCGCTCATTCCGGCTTGACCACACTGTGGACAAATCTTCACAGGCACACAATCATTGTAAATCTGATGAATTTCTCGATGTTCTAAAAATACGTACGGTGTAATATGGTAATCATGCATCTGTTTCATGCATTGTAACTTCTGTCACCATTTACCTCCCCAAAACCGCTGGTTTTACACCCATATTTGAATCACACACCCAATGATAAGACACCCTGCATAGCTGCCAATTATATTAGGCTTAAAGTATCCTTTCCAATTATCCATTCTCATATGCCTGTATTCTTATACAATATTATGGGTGCCACCATGTTAGCTTTACAAACTCTGACCTTTAAGGACAAACCTACCCAACAGAGTGCCACAATTTTCCCACATGTGCATGATCCGATTTTGTTTGACACTCCATGAATTACCTCCCTTGAACCGAAACGACGATAGGCTATTAATTGGCTTCTCTCACATACAGCAAACAGTATTTAAATGGACGAGTGAGTGTTTTCTATCTCCCTATCACTCACATCAGTTTCATGTCATGGGAGATCTGTTGTTTTCCCATCCACCCTAGCTATTGATCATCATAATGATAGACTGATGATTATGATTATGAATACAACTTGTATGCCAGTCACCGACCAGCCAATCAGTTGCCCATAGCTTTACTTTTCGAAACCCTGTCGATCCAAACTTCCCAACGTCTCACTTCAATATCACATAATTGATTTTGAATTGGTGGGCGAGAAATAAACATTTAGCGTACCAGCGAGAATAAATTTGAGCTTAGCAATTGGATGGAACAGGGGACATCCGCCTCCAAAACAATAATCAGGCTACACCAGACTATTTTTTTTTTTTTAATAGCCAAATATGAAAATACCCAAATTAAAATATTTTAATATGGGTGTCCAAAATTCAGGCCCTTTGTATTGAGGGCGTGATAACTCTCATTCCCAATCATTTCCCTGAAATTGATATCAAGAGAGCGAATAAAGACTCCCAGACAAATGAAATTTTTATGAAACAATATTGTGATCACTCCTCATGTCACCGAAATCACTCCTCAGCCATCTCTTCGAAGAGCTAATCACAGCTCTCAGCCTCTGTTGCTATTTTTAAACACCAAGGTCTGAAAACTGCTCTCTTTCTCCAGTTTAGTCCCTATGCAGTCCATTTTCTATATCTGCCATGTTACATCCGTCATGTCTGTATGATTTAGGCTGTCCAAAATCTAGGGTATCCAAAAGAATGCTGCACCCTGGGGGTTACCTGGATTCTCATATCAAAATAACACTGGCCAAATGGCAGCTACAACCACCCTAGCCACCCATGAACCAGGACAAATAAGCCCAGGCAAATCTCTCAAGATTTCACTGAGTTAGTGCAGATAAAATATTCGAAATAGTTCATAGCAGTTTGCCTTATTCTTGTTTCATCAGCGACTGCTTGTTATCCCTTATTAACTGGCCTTCGAGTGGCACACTGTGGAAAGTGATAATAAAATCACAACATGTTATGATGCAAATAAACCAGCCCAAAAACATGAAAACTTCGTTTCATCTAACTCATAAACAAATTCATTTCAGACTATATGCCTATATCATGTATATCCTTGAGCACATGATGACGCAGCCACGCCTTGGAGAGTGATCACGCTCTGCCATCTACCACTATGTCCTTCCTTGATTCTGGGAGAGTGACAGTTCCCTCTCCTTAAATATCCCAAAAATATGCTTTTCCTTTTAAGAATAACAGTTATCCCTTCTAAATCTTATCTTGCAAATCTCTCAAAAATATTCACACAAGAGCTCTCATCCGCTCTCTTTCCATTTTCATATTTCAATGCCTGTGATATTGCAACTCACCTGCACAATTGCACCATCAACAGACAAACTGTAGGCCAACCGTAACCCAAGCAGCTGAATTCCTGACCCCTCTCATTCCGCGACCGAGAGCTGGACCTCCCAACACTCGATCTTGTGGAAGGCATTCACAGCGGCAGATTTCGCCGACTTCAACTTCAAGATCGATCCTGCTACATGGTGACGCGGGTGTAGCATGTTGTTGCTGTTGTTGTTGTTGTCGTCGCCTGTCCGCGGCGCTGGATCGCATATCAATCTGCACCAGAGCAGGATTGCCCATATCCGAGACCACTACACGGCACACATCTGCCAAAATACTAAGAATAAAATTAAGAGAGGAATGGTTATAACAATTTCCTTCCAGAAAGCCATCTGCTCTGATGGTCAGCATATCCGAAAAGGAATACCCGGATGTTCGAGGATTGTAACTGGGGATACTAACCCGACGTGCCTTTTTCCCTCAGTTCAGGCAATAGAATAAATTGGTTTTATCATGTAATTGTATTTATGATAAACTTTATTATTCAAATATGCCCGAACACTATGAACAAATAACACACAACTATTTAATATTTGGATGGATATCGGCCACGGCTTTATTCCATATTATAACAATTCTAGTGACGAGATCCGTACGGACATGCTGAAACGCCAACCTTTCGGTGTCCGGACGAATCAGCTATCTTATAAACCACAACCGCTCCCTGTGAAAGTTACCAGGCAAGACCCACGTGATCCCCATGGAATTCATAGGCAATTATATTAAAGCCATATATGCTCCCTGTGTAATACCGCACCAGGCAAGCCCCACATTTGATCCCTATGGAAACATAGGCAATTTTATTAAAACCATATATGCTCCCTGTGAAATACGGCACCAGGCAAGCCCCACATCGGATCCCTATGGAAACATAGGCGAATTTATTAAAACCATATGCTCCCTGTGTAATACCACACCAGGCAAGCCCCATATCAGATCCCTATGGAAACATAGGCGACCCATAATCCTGATAATGCTCCCTGTGAAATACACCAGGCAAGCCCACATCCCTATGTATCACCCATATAGGCAATGTTTCCCGCTATCTGCCCCCTGTGGAGCAGCTTCACTTAGTTTGCCCGCAAGGATCCCGCCACTGAGTGTGTCAATACACATTGCACTCACCAAAATCCCAAGGGCAATTCTGCAAACAACTCTGATTCTGGTCATCGAGAATAGATGATGCTCATTATGGTCTTGTGAGTGGAGTTGTAAATGCTGAAAATTCTACCCATTCAAGATTATACTAATTTATCAGGAAACTGGTGCACGCTGAATATAATATCTCAACCATCATATAATAATGATTTGTCAAACCGGCATCCCAAGGTTGAAATTAACATAATTTCATACCGCATTTCCTAACTTTGCATCTGGACATCAAAACTTTACATGATTTCGCCTGATAATACACATTATGCGCCTTGTGACTTTGGGATGTCAGGCATATTCCGGCTTGACCACACTTGTGGACAAATCTTCCGCAGGCACTGCAATCATTTGTAAATCTGATGAGATTTCTCGATGTTCTAAAAATACGTACGGTGTAATATGGTAATCATGCCATCTGTTTCATGCATTGTAACTTCTGTCACCATTTACCTCCCCAAAACCACTGGTTTTACACCCATATTTGAATCACACACCCAGTGACACTGATAGTCACCCTGCATAGCTGCCAATTATATTAGGCTCAAAGTATTCTTTCCAATTATCCATTCTCATATGCCTGTATTCTTATACAATATGAGTGCCACCACGTTAGCTTTACAAACTCTGACCTTTAAGGACAAACCTACCCAACAGAGTGCCACAATTTTCCCACATGTGCACGATCCGATTTTGTTTGACACTCCATGAATTACCTCCCTTGAACCGAAACGACCAAAAGCTATTAATTGGCTTCTCTCACATACAGCAAACAGTATTTAAATGGATGAGTGAGTGTTTTCTATCTCCCTATCACTCACATCAGTTTCATGTCATGGGAGATCTGTTCCCATCCACCCTAGCTATGGATCATCATAATGATAGACTGATGATTATGATTATGAATACAACTTGTAT
>JAVTVY010005809.1:0-41681 GCA_036873755.1 Hanleya hanleyi
TTGACATGGGCAATAAATATTGTCAAGTTTTGTTGTATTATTTCAGACCCAAATGGAGAATTGATCTTCAGACTTTGCCATTTCTCGGACAGTCACTATGGCCGACTGGACTATGGTCTTAACTTGCTCAACAGATATGTTTTCTTTTGTGACTTTCTCTGTCCGGCCACGATGCTGGCCAGGGCTTCAGATTAACCTAATTTGGGTACACCCGCTATTCACTGCAGCAAACAATATTTGGTGCTGATGATATTTGCCAGCAGAAATAATACTCCCCCTTGATTCTGTCATGCAAATTCCAGAGAATAGTATTCTGATTGGCAGACATGATTTGGGAAAAGATTACCTGAAGTAGTGTGTTGTCTCTTGATGACCCGCTGTTGTTTACACATGCTAACCTCAGGTGTCGTATCACCTAGCACTTATATAGGTGATACAGAGCAGAATGAATGGAAGAAGAGAATCAGTGATACTCCAAAAATGTTCCTCATTATGAAGTGTAAGGTAGCTCTCACATTTTAGTACAAAACAAACTTACAATGTTTCTGGAAATCTTCCATGGTTGGTCCAATTTCACTTCTTCCACTACCCTCTGTGTCAGGGTCAGATCTCAACCAGGGAGGTATGGCCCCACTAAATATGTTACCCTCTTCACCATCATCTGTATCCTTAGTGGCCTGTAAAGAGATTGGAGAGGAACAGGGAAATAATCTATAAATAAGCAATGATGACAGAAATTATGTGATAGAAATATCACAGCATAGATTGTTCCCTAGGTTAAGAGGATTTTAATTGCTACTGTATTTAGCAAAACATTTTGCAAATTTATTGTAGCCTCTTAATATTTTCATTACTACTGAGGTTAGAGGCCTAAAATTTCACACACAATTTATTTAGGTAGGTAGGCCTCAACCAGAAAATGTAAAAAGAATTTCAATGGCCCCAGTGACTTTAAAGACTAAAAATTTTCAACCAATTTTTTGGCTTATTTTTCTGTAATTTTACACGTTTTATTTCTGTAATTCCTATGCAAAAGATTGTTCAGATTTTTATCAGTTAGAAAGTGATCGTATAACAGTATTTTTGTTATTTTGGGATAACACTATCTCAGAATAGCACAAATTCCTGTGCTGAAAAATTGGTGCGAAATATAATTATTTGAGGTGATATAAAATCTTTTTGGGCACTTTGAAGGAAGAGAAAGCAAGATTTTGGAAGGAAAACATTGAAAATTTAAGACTCATCAGGGCTACTATTTTTAGTTCACCCATGCTGCTCTGTTGTAAGTCATAAGTTCAGCACTTCCATTATCTTCCTTTGTTCCAGAACTACAGAGAAAAGTATGGGAATCTGCTCTCCTCCCTCATCCCAGGTAGATTTTAACACACTTCTCCCCCTCCCTCATCCCAGGTAAGTTTATACACTCCCCTCCCTCATCCCAGACAATTTATACACTCCCCTCCCTCATCCCAGACAAGTTTATACACTCCCCTCCCTCATCCCAGACAAGTTTATGCACTCCCCTCCCTCATCCCAGTTAAGTATATACACTCCCCTCCCTCATCCAGTTAAGTTTAAACACATCCCTCCCTCATCCCAGGTAAGTTTATACACTCCCTCCCTCATCCCAGTTAAGTATATACACTCCCCTCCCTCATCCAGTTAAGTTTAAACACTCTCTTCCCTCATCCCAATTAAGTTTACACTCTCCTCCCTCATCCCAGGTAAGTATATACACTCCCCTCCCTCATCCCAGTTAAGTTTATAGACTCCCCTTCCATATCCCAGGTATATTTATACACTCCCCTCCCTCATCCCAGGTAAATTTATACCCTCAGCTCCCTCATCCCAGGTAATTTTATACATTCCCCTCCCTCATCGCAGTTAAGTTTATACACTCTCCTTCTTCATCCCAGGTAAGTTTATACACTCCCCTCACTCATCCCAGGTGAGTTTATACACTCCACTCCCTCATCCCAGGTAAGTTTATACACTCTCCTCCCCTCAATCTGGTGGTTATACACTCCTCCCCTCATCCCAGGTATGTTTAAACACTCCCTCCCTCATCCAGGTATGTTCACTCCTACAGTCTGCATATATCCTCATCCCAGGTAAGTTTATACACTCTCCTTCCTCATCCCAGGTAAGTTTATACATTCTCCTCCCTCATCCCAGGTATGTTTAAACACTCCCCTCCCTCATCCCAGGTATGTTTATCGAATCTCCTCCCTCATCCCAGGTAAGTTTATACACTCTCCTCTCTCATCCCAGGTAAGTTTATACACTCCCCTCCCTCATCCCATGTACATTTATACACTGCTCTCCCTCATCCCAGGTAAGTTTATACACTCCTCTCTCATCCCACGTAAGTTTATACACTCCTCTTCCTCATCCCAGGTAAGTTTATACACTCCCCTTCCTCACCCCAGGTAAATACACTCCCCTCCCTCATCCCAGGTAAGTTTATACACTCCCCTCCCTCATCCCAGGTAAGTTTATACACTCCCCTCCCTCATCCCAGGTAAGTTTATGCACTCCCCTCCCTCATCCCAGGTAAGTTCATACACTCCCCTCCCTCATCCCAGGTAAGTTTATACACTCCCCTCCCCTCCCCCATCCCCGGTAAGTTTATGCACTCCCCTCCCTTATCCCACATATGTTTATACACTCTCCTCCCTCATCCCAGGTAAGTTTATACACTCCCCTCCCTCATCCCAGGTTAGTTTACACACTCTCCTCCCTCATCCCAGGTAAGTTTATACACTCCCCTCCCTTATCCCACGTATGATTATACACTCCCCTCCCTAATCCCAGGTAAGTTTACACACTCTCCTCCCTCATCCCAGGTAAGTTTATACACTCCCCTCCCTTATCCCACGTATGATTATACACTCCCCTCCCTAATCCCAGGTAAGTTTACACACTCTCCTCTCTCATCCCAGGTAAGTTTATACACTCCCCTCCCTTATCCCACGTATGATTATACACTCCCCTCCCTAATCCCAGGTAAGTTTACACACTCTCCTCCCTCATCCCAGGTAAGTTTATACACTCTCCTTCCTTATCCCATGTATGTTTATTTAAACATTCCCACAGGTCCAGTCTCCATTAACCTGTTACTTCTTTTACTTCATATAACATCCCCTATCCCTATCCCCTATACCCTATCCCCTATCCCCTATCCCTATCCCTATCCCCTATCCCCTATACCCTATCCCCTATACCCTATCCCCTATACCCTATCCCCTATACCCTATCCCCTATCCCTATCCCCTATCCCCTTTGTTCTGAATAATTTCCCCATTGACATGATTACAGCATCTGTATTTAGGGTTAAATGTGGATACAAGAAGGTGTAGTGGAAGTCAAATCAAGAAGAAAACTTGGGTGATTACCTGTAGAATTGATGTCACCCCTACTCCACGTGCCACTATGGCTTTCCTCTGTGAGAACTGTCCACCAGGTCTTCTGTACCTCGTCATATTCTGGTCTAATTTCTGATTATCTTCATCTGGCTGTATCATTTATTCAGGAAACAATATATACACAAATACTGAACTCATGGTGTCTTACACCACACAGGAGTTGATTGTTCAGTGTGCTAACAGGAATATGTATGCAATATCGTATTTGAATTTTGACTCTTAACAGCTGAGCTTCCATTTTGTATATTAGCTGTAGACTCAAACAGAACAATCAACTCCTGACAAAAATGAATGTAATCAGTCAATATATGACACAATACTACACGTAAAACCAGTCTACTATTAGACTTACCAGTCATTGATGGGCTGTAAAACGACGAGTGTGTGGACATGAATATTTTGATTTAATAGGTTTGAGAAACTTGATGTAAAGAAAGGAATATAATTTTTAGTTTTCCTCATTTATATGAGAAATTGAAGTTTGAATGTGCCAGATCCAGTTTAGATGTATTCACATGTACATGTATCAGTTATGGTATACCTGAAAATAAACAACTTATAATCACAATACCCTGTGCATGTAAAAAAAAACATAGCTAAACCAATCCATCTTCCTTTCATTTCATTTAATCATGTTTTCACAAATGTATACCCAAATTCCTGAGGTTCTACAATGTACAGGAGGCATTCTCAGGCACTGCTTCAGTTCTCCAAGGCAATAGTGTCACCGATGCATGCTGTGAAATACTACCCTATTTCTTCTAATTATTCAGACAGCAAAACTTAACTTCAGGCATCTGTAGAGAGAAATTCTGCTAACTTTCTATAAATTACACTAGCTATCATTAATTGTCAGTTCTTGGAATAAATAACATATCCATGCCACAGTATTTAGCCTCAGTTGACATAAATATATATTTTTTTCTGATTCCAAGTCTAAAAATGCTGCTCGATAAATTAGAAGAAATAGAGTATATGAACTAGTACATGGCATAATCATTGTCATCAGTCTACAAAAACCTAGAGACCGAACATTCAGATTGTAGATGTTATTCAGAAATTCAGTGGTAAGAGCAACAATCCATGAAGGCTGCAGTCCAATGGAAATGAATTTGTTAAATTTTCAGAATGCCATCTAGATTATGATTTGCTTATACATAGTTGTCATGGATACATGTTAGTGTGATGATAACCAATCAGCCCACACAGACCTCTCTCCATCTTGCAGGTTTTGTATGACCAGCCAGACTTCTTGTTCGCTCAGTACGACATCGATCGGCACGACGTATCTTTTCAGTTTCCTGTAATGATAAATTAGATACATACTGACAACAGCACACAACTGGACTAAAATTATCTAGTTAACCAGTCCACCAATTTTCAGTCATGAAACTCATCCAGTTGGACCTCTGCATGTTTACAGTTATTTTTAAACAATGAAGAATTTATATCCATATTCTACCCAGTTACATAATTAATGCAATGAAATATTGTGCAAATTAATTTTTTAGAACTATTTTAGCTGTCGATACCTGTTCAATTAATTTACTTATGTATTACTTTTATATTGGACTCACCCCTATTGGATTTGTTCACCCCTAATTGTGTGAGCAAAATTTTGTCAGTGCTTCTAATAAATTTGACCACCCTATTAAAATCATTAAAATAACAAAGAAATATTGGCTCCAATTTAGGGGATTAACTAAATTTATAAGGTGACTGATCAATATCTGATCCCAAACTAATGGGTGATATATTGTTAAAGAAAAAGATAATCCAAATACTGAAAATGAGAGAAAAGTGGTTTCACCACAACAATGTCAGTCTACTGTCATTTCTGTCTGAATGTAGTATTTTGAGTTTTCACTAATGAAATCAATGATCTGGCTTAATGTCAATGCAGAACAAAAGCCTTATGGGCCATGCATGTCTAACTATGAACCTTTAAAACATATTGTATTAACTTGTATTCACCTTGATGAAGTAGGTCAACTTGAATAGGCTTATAATTAATCACCAGTTGCATATGTATTGTACTGTAAATTTGAAGAGCCAAGCCATGATCTCTCGAGATACTGCAATAACTAAAATTTGACCTTGATCAAATATCCCAAGGTCAAAAAAATTCCCAGTTGCGTATGTGGTATGAATTTGGAGAGTCTAGATGCAATCCTTCACCAATACTCAAATTTGACCTAGATAAAATAGGTCAAGGTCAGTCATCTTCACTAGGCTTCTGACCCATCACCAGTTGCATATGTTATATGAATGTAGAAGGCCTGGCTGTAATCCTTCAGGAGATATTGTGTTAACAAGCAAGATGGACACACAGACAGACAGACGGATCATGCAGACAATGCTCTTCGGCCAAACTTGGTAGAGATGTCAAAATCAATAAGCTTAGAATTCGTGCCATCACAATCCACATTGAGTCTGAACTGTGCTTATACCATAAACAGAAAAATTTCCAATGATTTACTGTATTTTCATTCACAGTGCATGATCTTGATCTTTGACCTTTTGACCTCAAAATGAATAAGGTTCCTCTTTGACCCATGGATAAGGTATATCCAAAGTTTGGTACCAATCCATAGCATGGAACAGAGACAGACAGACAGACAGACAAAAATCATGATTGCAATATACGATCTCGTCTACCGACGGACGAATAAACAGAAACAATTATTTACCTCCTGTCTATGGCTTGCTATCCTCTCTTTGTATTCCTGGACAGCCTTTTCTGCACTCACTCTAAACCTTTGAAAAGAAAATCTGGTTTAACATGCTTTGACTAAGCAAAACCCTATAACGTAGTAAATATTTAGGGGATTGACATGACTGAAAATCAGTCTTCCCCTAAGCTCTGCCAAGAAGGTTTTACCAGCTGCATTCACTAAAAACTAACTAAGCATCACAAAAAAAAGTAATATCTTCAAAAACAAGACTCTTATGGGCGTCAATATGCCTCTGCAGAAATTTGACAGCAGAAATCAAAATTTAGAGATGCAAATTTGGAAACCCTAGCCATGATCAACTACAATAACTAGAATTTGACCTTAATAAAATAGGTCACGGTCAGTCATATTGTAAAGGTTTCTTGTCCGTCACCAGTTGCATATATATTATGAATTTGGAGAGATGTTATCCTTCAAAATAAATCACGGATACTAGAATGTGATACTGAAAATAGGTCAAGGTCAGTATCTTCAATAGGTTTCTGACCCATTGTCAGTTGTATGTGTTAAATAAACTTGGATAGGCTGAGAAGAATTCTTCAAGAGATATTGTGTTACAAGAAACATGGACAGACAGACGGATGCACCTAGACAATTTCCTCTGGCCAAAATTGACCGAGGGGTAAAATTCAACAAGATTCTTCTTCACCATCACATTCCATTCCTCTGCATTGTACTTTTAGCATAAACATAACAAATTTTCAATGATTTACTGATTTTCGGTCACAGTGACATTGGCCTAAAATATTAATAGGGTTCCTCTCAGGTAAATTATTTGGAACCATTCCCATATATTTAAACTTTAAACCTGCACAGCTTACAAATGATAACTGACAGATGGAGAGACGGACAGAACTCGCTATATTGCATAGGACCTCATCTCACAACGAGCATAAAAAATGAGGGGCTGGCCCCTTGCACATACATGTGTATTTCGCCTTGCAGAAAAGATTGTGAAGTGTATAAAATTCTGTGAACTTGTAATCTGGCTGACATACAACTGTATGAAGAAAATATGAAGCATGAAGAAAACCCATAACTGGTAAGCAGAATCTGGCTCTGAGTTTAAGTATATAATCTGTTTCAGCTAGTTCTGGAATTTGTATTGCTCTAGTTTTTATCCTATGAATTGGTGGGGAGGGGGCCTGCATAATACTATGGAGCCAATTAACAGTTCTAATTTTCATTTTCTTTTTACCATTTCACACCTTTCTGACCAAGCAAACCAATCAATTTCCCGAACTGATACTTCAAGGTCTGTTCAAGTCTCCCATTGGCTATCTGAATTGGTTTCCATGTCATCATTTAAGCCATTTGATTGGATAACAAACCAAAACAAAAAGAAAAAACCCCCTGGGCATTTACCTTTTCATTTCATCCTCACTGATAATGAATTGAGGAGCTTTCGTCTTATCAAGGAGATTTGTATGTAGGAATTTAATGGTCTCCTCCCCATGATCTGCACTGTGAAATAACAATTACACAAATTAAGATAATTCTGCACCAATTAGCATAACAAAATTACTGATTTGCTTGAACGTCAAAAATTACAATATAATGCATGTAATTCTAACTGCTTTCTGGATCAATTTAATATGTATATTTATGTGACCATTTTCTCCCAAAAATGTGCCATTCCCACCTCCTGTCCTCATTCCCCACCTAAGTATGGAGGCAGTGTAAACTGAGCATACAGGGTATCTTGCTTGTGAAATATCATTATCAAATCACCTATGAAGATGGTCAAGGAGACCACCAAACTTGAGGGTGTGTGTATCTGTGTGAGTGTGTCTGTCTATGTCCATTGCACAGAAATAACACCAAACTTTAGCTCCTCTCTCGCAGTTGACCCCTTCAACAAGCGGTCTGTCCACACTCGATTTGGCATCAGAGACCTATGAAATACAATATAATTACATGTATTTACAAACTGAAAGCATTAAATTTACAACGGGGCTATTATTATTCAATGTTCACAGACAATCAGAAGGATGTTAATTCTCACATACATGTAATGGGGTGAGTGAAATAAAGACCTCTGAAGTTGGTTTAAAATTTGAAGTTTGAAGCCAGCTCAACGAAAAATAAATATTCAAAAAGTTTTGATTAATAGTTTGGCATATAGGTACTACATAGCGAAAATAATGGCTCAGTAGTACATGTAATTTTTGACACTGGTAGATCAATATGACAAAGCGTTTGGGGTTCTTCTACTTAACCGAGTTATGGGTCTTGTCTAGGCAGCGACTTTGGTCGGCTTGCAGTCTGGGATATAATTTCCCAAACGCAGGTTAAAAATATTTGAAGAAAAGGTTGAAAAGTAGAAAAGATTTGAAGAAAATGTTTTGCACATGTCAGAGAATTAACATTGTTGGCTGGCAATTTCCATAAATAACAAGCAGAGTACACAGAGCCTGGTCCCCCGCCGGGCATGTTACCATAATTTATAAATTTCTCTCGACAAAGATCAATAGTGAACTTTACATCAAAGTGGATATGAGGCAGCAGTGTTAAAGCTCAAGAGCATAGAGTATTTATTGTGCAGGAGGATATATTACTTCTATTCACATCTTCACCTGTGACCCTGAAAATATGTCATCAGAGTGACCTGGAGGCCCTCATAAGGCAACAAAATGTGCCAAAGATCAAGACTCGTGGTCAAGTTGTCTCTTAGATATTGTGCTCACAATTAAGCCAGTATCACTGGTGTTTACATTTTACATTTTGACTTCTCTGTGATCTTTGAAAACTGGTCAAGGCCCGTGCCCAGTGAGCATGATATATAGCATTCATAATGCTATTCACCTTTTGACCAGTGACATATTGTGAAATAGATCAAGGTCAGTCTGGAGTGAACTTGTCCTAGCGTATTTTGCCAAGTATCAAGACTCCAGATATTGTAATATAGGATTACAAAAATAAAATTTCCGTTATGTATGCCAAATGGTGCTGTGGAGATAGGAAGGCCATTGAGGACGTTGTCAAATGACACTACAGAACTGGACAAGTGAAAGAATCTGCAGCCTATGGCACGAAGTAACAGACTGTATTAAATAAGCACCTTTATTAATGAGTGTAGAAAAGGAGTTTATAAACAACACAGAAACACAGGTATAGATTACTAAAATATATTTATTTGACCAACAAATGGGTCAGACTAAGCTGCCAGTTGGTGTCGATTGGCTTTCGCCCGATATGGCTCACCATGTGAATGGATGTGCCCGATTGGCTTTCGCCGGATTGGCGTAAGCCATGTTGGCTTACGCCAGATTGGCTTTCGCCCGATTGGCTCACAGTACCATGTGAATGGATGTGCCCGATTGGCTTTCGCCCGATTGGCTCTCGCCCGATTGGCATAAGCCATATTGGCTTATGCCAGTGAATGGCTCACCATGTGAATGGGTGTGCCCGATTGGCTTTCGCCCGTGAATGGCTCACCAAGTGAATGGGTGTGCCCGAATGGCTTTCGCCCGAATGGCATGTGAATGGGTGTGCCCGAACGGCTTTCGCCCGAATGGCATGTGAATGGGTGTGCCCGAATGGCTTTCGCCCGAATAGCATGTGAATGGGTGTGCCTGAGTGGCTTTCGCCTGAATGGCATGTGAATGGGTGTGCCCGAATGGCTTTCGCCTGAATGGCTTATACCTGTGAATTGCTCACCATGAATGACTGGCCAAGTGAAATGAATTGCTCATTGCGAATGGCTGACCATGTGAATGGCTGCCGTGAATGCTGTGTGAATGGCTGTCGTGTGAATGGATAGAGTGTGAATGCAGATAGTTGCTGCGTGAATGGATATCCCTGCGAATGGTAGATCATATACTGAATTAACATACTTTATACAGAGATATGAAAGTGTGTGAACCAACATAAGCATTACATACCAATTACTTAATGAGCTTGCTCCCTATATGATATTACTATGCACTCGATAGCCTTATGAAACATCTTTGGGGACATATAGTTATGCCCACTCATTCTGCCTGAAGCAATGTTAACTCTTTATGATTAATGTCACGTTTGAGTACAAATAATAGACATATAATACTTGACCTCTGTACATAGTCTTATTAGAAGAGTAAGAAGCATCGTGTGATAAATTATTCCCTTGGGCTGAAGCTATTTCTAATTGAAAACTTCCAATTGTCAAGGTATCCTTTGAGGCCTAATGAATTAATGGGTGGGAGAGGTGGGCCGTCCGACATGCTGCCATTGATTCCACCTAGACACGTGACCAGATATCAATATTCATACTACAGGTTTCACGTTCGTAATAATACATGTGACAGGGCCTACTGAGCTGGACAGACTCAGAGGTGTCTGTGAGTTTACAAATGGGTCCTAACATATTAGGACCCCAAAAAATACATGATTTGACCTACTGGTGCGTTTCTGTGTAATGGAGCCCATGTGAAGGGTGCTGTCCACAACTAAATTGTATGCGGCTAAAAACAGGCATGGGTTTGGCTCTTCGGTCATAAATGGTTTAAAAATCTTCAATAAAAAACCCTGCAAAAGTATATATTTTCCGGATGTGCATACTCGTGCCATTATTTCAGGAGACAAGTGAGCTATGGAAATTCCTCCTTAAACTTCTTTCAACTTTTCTGGAAAACTCCACAAAATGTATGAAAATGTGTCAAATCCAACCCACCATACACAGAAAATGTACAGAATGATTTTCTTATTTACATGTAAAAGTTTCTTCGTCCAATGGGCAACTTAAAATGTTTTTTAAAAAAAGAAGAGGGTTGACAGGGAAGACTTGCTTTTTTGTAAAATTTTATCACTATTTTATCGCCAGTCATCATTTTCACACTATGAATTAGTGCGGATTTTGGCCTGCCAAATATCGAATTCTGCAGTGGTGCATCTAGGCGCGATCAACCAGCAAATGTTATATGCCTGTTTGGAGGAATGGTTACGTCCAACAGGATGGTACTATAGATATCAGTTATTAAAACAGGAAGAAGAATGATCTTGCTGTCAAAATCGGGATCTGTGGCGAATGCCGAGGTACCGGTACTTGAAATCAAACCCTCAGAGCACATCATCCGCTCAGCAAATCCCAGTAAATTTCTCAACTCTAAGTCCAGAGGGAATGTCCATGCCTAGTATTAACGTGAAAGGACTAAATTACCTCTCCTACTACTACTAGGCATCAGAACACTCAACAAAGTAGTCCTGATCCTTTTACTCCCATTAGGCAAACTATGCCAAAGAAGAGTAGTTTAAAAACATATTTCTGCCTCTGTTTTTATGATAGGTGGTAGGTGTTTGTTGTATGATATGTGTTCGGCTTCGCTCTGACGCAGGGCCTAATAAGATGCTGCTCAGAGAGATTATTTGGGTGCCTGTGCACTGCTTTCTCAAAAGGCCAAAATAAGATGTCATTTGTATGAGCATGCATACATTGCTCAAAATGTAATGTATGTCCCAGCAAATAGGCCTATATCCAAGACGTCTTGTCTGATTTATCACGAATTAAGATAGCTGTAGGCCTACCCTGAAATTAGTGGCTCATACTAAAGGACGGCCGAAAGGAAGGCGGTGGATAAAAACATATGTTACAAGGCTTAGCGGGGATAATTTATGCCTAGATGTATTACTTGTGTAAATTTATATCGATTTCATATATTTGAAATTGTAGGTACCCACAACGTCGTACGGCCACATGAATCGCGGATAATACTTCACGGCTGGCGAAAATCAAAATGGCAGCCGTACATTACTTTACCTTATCCAAATATGGATTTAGAACAGCGTTTATTCGGTGTTATTTTCATAATGAATTGTTTTAAAATGAATCAGTTAACAATGACAAAAAGTTTTATTTTGGATTGTGAAAATTAAATGCATGTATTGTCCACTTTTAGCGCTCTCAACAGTTCTTTTGATGACTTCATAATTAGATACTTTATTTTATTATTGTATTGGCTAACCGCTTTGTTGTTTAGTACTCAAAGATGTCACTAATATCTAACTTTCCTAACGAATGAGCATAATAAAGATCAAAGTCTGCATGGATTATATTGTCTCCTATTGTCTATTGTGGCCGGCCGGTGATCAAGGACGAGCACGGAGACAATAGTCAACACTCTGTTGTTTGTGAGATTAGTACTAAGCGCATGCACTGTGGCCTATCGAGTCCACAAATGTGCAATCAGTGAAAAAACAAAACAAATAAGCGGTATCATCGAATAAATCAAATCTGGGACGAGTATAGAGGGATATGAAACGCGGCTCCTCTCTTTGAACTAGGGTTTGTCTCGCTAATTGATATGTTAATGAGTGATTAGTGATTGGTTTATTAGTACGCCTCGTCACTGATTGGCTTTTGTGCGCAAAAGACCGTCACATGTGCTTCGCTGCCAGTCCCGCCCTGTTTCGCTGGTCAATGCTGGGCGAATACACGTGCTTGTCAACAAGGCTCCATTAACGTGAACGCCAGTCAACTCAATTTAGGCCAAGATTGGTGACCAAAAAAATCCTTTACAGCTTAACGAGTGGCAAAAGGAATACATTATGCAAACGACAAGAAACAAAACTAGTGCACAGAGAAAAAAAATCTAAAAAAAACATATGACCCAAAAGAGTAGTTCAATCACAAAAACGTACAAGAATTGTGAGATTTGTTCAGAATTCTACATATTTGGCATTTTTATGATTTTCATGAGCAATTATTTACAAAAACGAAAATGGAAAATTAAAACATTTTGCGTACTGTCAATGACATGCTTGCATATTTTGTAAAAACTAGCACAGATATACTTCAAAAATTGAGATAAATGAGAAGTTTGATCACAAAGAAGGGGAAAAATGAGTTTTTCCTTGGCGCTCCAGCCGCTCAGTTATCGGCAGCGCAGAGCGGTCGAAAGTTTTCATGAAAATATGCATCTTTTCGATGAAAATCCCTCAAAAGTTTCTTCTCTCAAAATAGTACCCGTCTCGATCAAATAATCTGATGCCAATTACTGCAGAAGAACGTCTATAAATCTGGTACAATCTGGAATGAATTCGTGACGAAAACTAGGCGATGCAAAGGCTCACGCGCGTAGAGCGCGAGACCTGGCAGGCGAGACATACATTCAGCGCGAGCTCGCGGCGGCACCTTTGATGTCGGGGTACGTTTCATATCCCTTTAATATTCGTCCCAGATCAAATGTATAGGCACCTACAATAGCAGGTCTTTGAAGTTTTTATTTATCAAATATATCAAAGTAAATTTCAAGCTATAGGAGACCCATAAACCCGTACTTCAACAATTCGAGAACTATGATTGGCCCATAACAAACTCCACATTCACTATAAAATTGAAACGAAACAAACCAAACACACATCAAATCCAATCTAATTCATCTAAAGTATGTCAGGTCAAACTTGCATGGACTAATTTGTCTGTCAAAAATGATTTCACAAGTTTGATCCGACTTTGTACAGCCATCTTTATTCAGTGATAAATCAGACAAGACGCCTCGGATACATTTTTTGGGGACGGACAACAGGTTAAAACGAACTAAATGACGTCACTTCCGACAAAGGTGGATGTTCGTGGTAAGCATATCCCGCATTAAATGCTCAGTTGTGTTATTACTGGATAATATCATAACTAACTTTTATTGTGTTTCGCTAACTTAGTAAGTGTCGATTAATTTCTGAAAAAATTGTGACAGTCCCGAGCCTGTGTTCTTTTCAGGGCACAATCAAACGACGATACCCACGTGACCAGCTCAGACGGTTGAAAACGGCTCGTCTCAGAAGGCAGTTTATGTTATCAAAAATCAATTGGACATGAGTGTGGTTTGGTACATACCACGTGAAGTGGGAGGAGTGGACCGTGGTAATCAAAAACATCAGTGTGTAGTTCCGGGCTAAAGTTCAAGAAGGTCAGTTTTTCAGCGGCGAACTGAACCTGTTTAACCTGGAACGTAATGGGACAAAACTTTAGTTCATTGTTACCTATAGATGTGACATGAAGACGGAGCTTGCTGATTCATATTTCATTCAGTCATCAATGTTTGGCAATATTATCTAATTGGAATAATCAGTATCGATGAAAATGCTGAGCAACTCGTGAGTTTCATACACATGGGGCCCTTTAGGGGAATCCTAGACGATAGACCCGAAATAGGTGTTTTTATCAAAGTTTGTGTATTTCACCCGAGATATGGTGTTCTATATCCACGGCGATCGTAATTTTGCAGTTAATTTTTATCTCGTCCCGTTAGAGGATGCTGAGAAGGGAAGTGCTAGATATCACAGTGGTATAATTACTAAAAATAACTCCAAAAACACCCCCCCTCCCCTCCACAAGCTCGCAATTCCGGGCGGGAGGGAGGGTCATTAGGTTCCGCAGTTTGCTCTAATTATATGAAACAGATGAATATGGACAAAGATTTCAGTCGGAGACAATTTTACGTGAAATTTGCAACTGATCTCCCGACCAGTCAGCAAATTTACTCAAATTCCCAGGCTGAAATTTCACAAATTCGCTTCTATTTTAGCTCTCCGCGATCTACAAATCACATTTGACTGATGGAGTTATTTCCCTTGATATGCCTGCGATTCCATCACTTTCTTTCTTAACTGTCATATAGGACATGGTACACATATATGGGGAATTGTGCCCAGATTACTCCCTAACTTAACCAGAAAGATGTTTTAGCGCATTAGGACTTATATAGTGTAGATGTCAAATTTCACTGATTACAAAGATGGGGGGTGGGTTACAGAATTAGCTGCAAAATATTTATTCTTCGGAGCTTGGCTAAAATATTACCCTCGATACTTCTTCAGATATTAACCTATCTGTGGTGTCAAGAGTTTCCAAATTTTCATTCCTTTAGGTTAAAACGAACTAAATGACGTCACTTCCGACAAAGGTGGATGTTCGTGGTAAGCATATCCCGCATTAAATGCTCAGTTGTGTTATTACTGGATAATATCATAACTAACTTTTATTGTGTTTCGCTAACTTAGTAAGTGTCGATTAATTTCTGAAAAAATTGTGACAGTCCCGAGCCTGTGTTCTTTTCAGGGCACAATCAAACGACGATACCCACGTGACCAGCTCAGACGGTTGAAAACGGCTCGTCTCAGAAGGCAGTTTACGTTGTCAAAAATCAATTGGACATGAGTGTGGTTTGGTACATACCACGTGAAGTGGGAGGAGTGGTAATCAAAAACATCAGTGTGTAGTTCCGGGCTAAAGTTCAAGAAGGTCAGTTTTTCAGCGGCGAACTGAACCTGTTTAACCTGGAACGTAATGGGACAAAACTTTAGTTCATTGTTACCAACAGTGTCAAGATGTTGAAAACCTGAACGAAATTTACAATTACGTCAACGTAAATTTACAGACAATGATTATCTCCCTTCGACCTTCTTACAGTTGTATCGTACTTGTTGTAGAATTACCTTTGTTCTAAACTTATCCAAGATTTTTTCCATAACCTCTTGATGTCGTTTTGAATATACATGTTTTCTCCCCTTCTTATGACTGAAATGACAAAATGAGCAATACACAAATTGTTTTGAAGATTTGGAAGCACCGGACTCCATCGACGCTCTTTTGGATTCGATGTGACGAAAAGTGCTCGCACTCTCCGCGCACATGAGTTGTACTATATAAAATCAGAACCAGTTTGCTTTTGCTTATAAAAAATACGAAATACGGATTGTTTAGTTGACCGCCATGGATTACCCGTAATTTAATTTCTAATTTGGCCACAGCACTTGACACAAAGACTTGCAAATATCCGGAAATTTCTCAAAATAGACATGCTGCAAATTATTAAATTCAATTCAATATGTTTACCACGTTTACAGAGTATGATTAGACCTGGGTACCGGTACCGGTATATGAGAAATCTTTTAATTCAGCCCATGGTAGAACAAGTAAAGTATGGTATGCAAAATGCGACGGTACAAAAAAGCAAACATTGTTTTGGCATTTGCAAGGTATTTCTCCTACAATATACTTGTGAAAATCTGTCGATGGTTGTCTTCAAAGTTTATTTAGAACATAGTCTATTTTACCTTAATAAAGCAAGAATAGGAGGAAAATACAAGGATCTTGTTGAAGGTCTACTTTAGGTCTTCAAAAGTACCGGTACATATATCCTAAAATTTTCAATTATCAATTTGTAACGTACATGTTTTATCCAATCCTGTAAGCCTTTTGTCACGTGGGGTATTGTATGGGTTTGTTTAAAAATGACAGATAGATAGATAGATAGTTTTATTGCACTTTTATGCCCGAAGGCTAACGGCATCCCCCAATACATATTAAGAGCACATACAAATATTACTAAAAAGCACATTTTCCTTACTGATTCTGACAAAAACCATAAAAGTATACATGCAACAGTATTCATGTTAATCAAGACCAATATAACTCATTGCGGGCCCCCAGTCTAGTCTGTAGGTTACAGTGGCAGGGTGATAATAGAAACGCATGAGAAATTAGCAAAGTGAATACATATTACAATGGTTTACTCATAGCTTCACATTTGTAAATATATTCCGCCACAGCGTTTATCGCAGTTTGCACAGGACAGGTCATAATAAACTTTAATACACCAATATTAGCATTAAAACTGACAAGTGGGAAGATAGGTCTTATTGTATTAAACAGTGACAGTCGCTCCGACTGAAATCTGGTGCACTCTAGTAGGAAGTGTGTCTCATCATCAAGACGATTACAGACCCTACAAATTCTATCCTCAACTGGAAGTCCACAATATCTTCCTCTTTCAATTTGTAAATTGTGGGCACTGATTCGAAACCTGAACATTGAAGCACGGTGACTTCTGTTAGGTATATCTATTACTGTTTTTTCAGCTATAAATTCTGATTTAAACGACCGGTATGTTCTTAGTTTGCTAACTTCAGAAACCTTTTCTTTCCAAATATTGCTATATTTAGCCCAGAGTACCTTCTTAATATGCCTTAATAAAGACCTTGGGGTTTTACAACTTTGATTTTCCCATACATGGCCACATCCTAGGGCAGATAACGTTTTTTGCAAAAATGATAACCAGTTCTGTGTATTTGATACTCTATTGGCCTCAATCTGTTCCATATATGCTCTATACAGTAACGAAGTTGGATCTGATGACAAGATATGAGTGTAAAATTTTATACTCTTCAGAATGCCATAAAGTTTGACAGGTACTCTACCAAGTTCTCCAAGTACAGCTAAATTTACTGCTCTAGAATGTACACCCAACATTTGTTTACAGAACTTTATATGAACAGATTCAGTTTCATTGTTCTTACAGAGAATAGGCTCTATTACATCAGTGTGTTGTTGTCTGTTGACATATCCAATCCACACTTCTGAACCATAGAGGAGAATGGGCTGTATACAACTGTCAAATAATTTACATGCCAGGTTAATTGTGAATTCTTTGGGATTAATGGCATTCTTCAGCGCAAATATTGCCTTCTTGGCCCTGCAGGCCAGGTTATCAATTGCCTGATTGAATAGGCCATTGCTATGTAACAGGACACCAAGGTATTTATAACTCTTCACACACTCAATTGGACTTTGGTTAATATAGAAGTTATTGTTAGCAGTCCTGTTGCTACCAAAACTGACAATTTTAGTCTTTTTTACATTGACCGATAAACCCCAGTCAAAGAGAAATGCACTGAGTTTATCCAGTTTTGACTGTAGGTCAGATTTATCTAACGACAGTAACACGATATCGTCTGCATATGCAAGGCAATTTACTGGCTCACTCCACAACTTTGGCGATTGATTACTGCCATTATCTAAATCTAAATTAACAAGCAGATCATTTATATATATATTAAATAGGATAGGGCTTAAAACATTGCCCTGGTGGACACCTCTTAATATAGGAAAACTCTCACTCATATATGATGTGGATTTAACTCGAGACTGGCTGAGAAGATACATTTGCTTTATACAGTTATATATATTACCAGTAACTCCGGCCTTTTGCAGTTTCCACAAGAGGCCAACATGACACACAGAGTCAAATGCTTTATTAAAATCAATAAAGCAAGCATATAGCTTGTTTTTCCTATTCGCATATTTATCAATCAGTGTTTTCATCACAAATATATGGTCAGATGTCCTACTTCCTTTCTTGAAGCCCAATTGGGCATTAGAAATCAGGCCATTTCTGTCGGCGAAGTCCACAATTCTATTATTCAAGATTGAACAAAAAAGTTTACCTATACAACTGTTTAAAGTGATACCTCTATAATTATTTGGATCAAGTGAGTTTCCACTTTTATGAATAGGGACTACTAGTCCATTGGACCATGCCTTAGGGAAGTGTCCAATTGATAAAATTTTGTTGAATATTTTTAACAGAAATGTGTTGATTTGTGGGAATGCCGCCTTTATCATATCATTAGATATACAGTCATCGCCACATGATTTATTAGTTTTTAGAGTCTTAACAGCATCATTTAACTCCTTCATGCTAATAGGAAAATTCAATTCAGATGACGGTGGTTGGCTCTCCAAGTGAGATAATTCTTTTTCAACTTCGGTCTTCCTACTGTCAGACATAGCCTTTGTATCATCACTGTGTATCATTCTGACATGACAGAATAAAGGCTTAAAAAAATCATGTAACAAAGTAGACAATATTTACAATATGTAGAGACCTTTCTTATAAATGTTCAAGAACGTTCAGTTAAGCATCATACATTATATATTCTAGGCTTATAATCCACATGAATCTACCGTACTAGCTTTATTAACCCTACCTGGCCTGGGGGGGGGCGAAGGGCAGGCATGGCTCCCCCTACCAAACTTTCTGCGCTATATCCGGAACGACGAAAAACGAAGTGCTGAATCTCCGGGACTTTATAGTTTATCATATTGGGGTCATTTTGAGCCTATTTGCATAACCCCCTGAGCAGAGGATCATGGGTAAATTTAAGATGGCGGCCACGTGGGGTACCAGAAAAGTGATGTTTTTGTCACATTTCTTCAAAATTTCTGCTTTTCCGCGATGAAAAGTGGGCAAAAACTATTTTATTTCACATCACATTAATATTTACTAATTCATCATGCAGCATTTGCGGAGAAATTGCATAAATAAAAAATTCGGAAAATCGGACGGAAAAATCGACCCAAAAATGCCGTTTTTGAAAATGACGTCACTGTGACGTCATCAAAGCGGCCATCTTGGATTTTTTTTACATTTTCTGGTAGAGCTTGACCCAAGGGTATAGTGTGGTAAGTTTCAGCGCCCTAGCCCAAGGGTTAAGAAAAATAATTAGGGGGGGCCATTTTGGCCCCCCCGCCCCCCGCCAGGCCTGGACAGGTCCCAAAAAGCCCAGGCCAGTCCGAGAACCATGATGCGGTCATGTCTGGCGGTGATGCGGGTCAGTTTATATCGATACAAATGCTTGGGAGTATACTTATAAATCCCATTCATAGCTTTGAAGGATGCAAAGCCTGTCCAGCCTGTCGGGGTATACAGACTGATTGGAACATGTTATCCCAGCAGTAGTAGTATAAACCCCGACAAGGTCGCATTGGCCTCTTTGCACTTAAACTTGAAAGATAACTCTTGATTCCCGTGGAGCTTCCGACAGGGGGCGCCACCAGCTCAAGGTTATGGATTGCATCAGCATTGGCTGGGTGCCAAGTTTTGACCACTATAGTTCCGGCAACCTTTGACCTTGTATTCCTCCGCGGTTATGCGGTCATGTCTGGCGGTGATGCGATCGCGGTAAAAAGCTTCCGCGGAGAAAAAGTAGTCCCCAGACTTCAAATACGCTGCATGGTCCGATTGGGTCGAGTGAGATATCAATGTGAAGCATTCGTAAAGGGGCATCTGATGGGCTGGGTGTGGGGTTGAAATATCGTCATTCTGCGCATGCGCGGTGGACCAAGGGTATGGAAATAGACGTTTTCGGCTCTAGGGCAGCCACTAATGGTCCGATGGACTCGTATGAGGTATCAATGTGAAGACTATGTGAGGGGGCATCCGATGGGATGGGTGTGGGGTTGAAATATCGTCATTCTGCGCATGCGCGGTAGACCAAGAGTATAGACGTTTTGGGATCTAGGGGAGCCCCTAATGGGCCGATGGAGTCGAGTGAGGTATCAGTGTGAAGCCTATGTGAGGGGGCATCCGCCTGGACTAGTGCCTCGGCCGTTGTCAACATTCAGCGCATGCGCAAACAGGGAATTGTGGGAAAAGGGTATGGAAATAGACGTTTTGCGGTCGAGGTGGGCCACTAGTGGTCCGATTGGGTCGAGTGAGGTATCAATGTGAAACATATGTGAGGGGGCATCCGATGGGCTGAGTGTGGGGTTGAAATATCGGCATTCTGCGCATGCGCAGTAGACAAAGGGTATGGAAATAGACGTTTTGGGATCTAGGGGAGCCCCTAATGGGCCGATGGAGTTGTATGAGGTATCAATGTGAAGCCTATGTGAGGGGGCATCCGCCTGGATTAGTGTATCGGCCGTTGTCAACATTCTGCGCATGCGCAGACAGGGAATTGTGGGAAAAGGATATGGAAATAGACGCATTGGGGTCTAGGTAGAGTGAGGTATCAATGTAAAGCAGTCGTGAGGGGGCATCCGCCTAAACTAGTGTGTCGACCGTTTTCGACATTCTGCGCATGCACAGACAGGGAATTGTGGGAAAAGGGTATTGGAAGGAACGTTTTGGGATCGAGATGGGCCACTCGTGGTCTGATGGGGTCGAGTGAGGTATCGTTGTGAAGCAGTCGTGAGGGAGCATCCGACGGGGTGGCTGTGACGTAAAACTGACGTCACTCTACGCATGCGCATTAGGCCAAGTGTATGGAAATAGACGTTTTCGGGTCTAGGTGGGCTACTATGGGTCCGATGGAGTCGTATGAGGTCTTATTTTGAAGCGCTCGTGAAGAGGCAGACGCCTGGACAAGTGTGTCGGTCGTTGTCAACATTCTGCGCATGCACAGACAGGGATATGTGGGAAAAGGGAATGGAAATAGACGTTTTGGGGTTTAGGTGGGCCACTAGTGGTCTGTTGGAGTCGAGTGAGGTATCAATGTGAAGCACACGTGAGGGTGCATCCGACTGGGTGGATGTGGGGTAGGAGTATCGTCATTCTGCGCATTCTGCGTCATTCTGCCGTAGTATGGAAATAGACATTTTGGGGCCGATATGGACCACTAGTGGTCCAAATGGGTTGTGGGAGGTGTCAAAGTAAAGCTTTTGTCGGGTAGAGTCAGAATGGCGTGTTTTTTATTGCAAGTCGAGTCAATCTGCGCATGCGTAGTTCGGTGTAGTAAGTAAAGTGGCCATTTTGGGGAAGTGAAGGAAGGTATTTGGTGTAGAGATGGACCACTATTGCTCCGAATGCGTCGTGTGGGGTGTCATTTTGTAGCTCTCGGGGTGTAGACCCCGATTTGTGGGCTGTCCACGTCATCTGTGATGTAATGGGTGACGTCATCAGGACGACTAGTAGCGAAAGTGAGCATTTTGGGACAGTGAAGGAAGGCATTTGGGGTGGAGAGGGGCCATCCTTGGTCCGAATGCTCCATTTGAGGGATGTCCACAGCATCTGTGACGTCACCGGTGACGTCACCAGTACGAGTAGTAGCGAAAGAACATGTTTTATAATTGGCTCAGTGCCAATTTTTTCTCACGATTTGCGGGATGTCCACAGCATCTGTGACGTCATTGGTGACGTCATCAGTACGAGTAGTAGCGAAAGTGGGCGTTTTGGGTCAGTGAAGGAAGGTATTTGGTCTAGAGATGGACCATCCATATCTGTCATGCATTATACCATATCTTTGCTGTATTATACCATATCTGTCTCGCATCATACCAAATCTGTGCTGTATTATACCACATGAATAACAACAAGTTCAGCAATGGTCATACAGTTTATTATCCCCAATGTTACATCATACCCAGGCTGGGGGAGCCACCCTAGGTATGTTTAGTATGTTCATAGCAAAACAAATTGAAATATCAAACACCATGTTTTATTATTTAACGCACCGTCACATTAGGTACAAGTGTTTACTGAGCTCAAGCCAACGATCAGCATGTAGACATATAGAGTATGTACGGCATGTTATGGTATTCATCAGTGCACGGGTGACGCGTTCAGCCGATGGGTTGGTCGGTCAGCTTGGTCACGAACAACGTAACATTGGTGACCCTCTCCACTGTCCACTTGGTGTTGGGGCGTTGTTGTTGGGCCCATTCCAAGGGATCCACGGTGTCCAGATTCTCCAGCATCGTCTCTAGTGACGCCCTATCCGGGATGGTAAACGGTTGGTCAAATACCCGGATGTTACTGCTCGGGTAAAAGTATCGGACTTGGTCTGTCTCCTTATGCTGCAGCACATAACCAAACGCCAGATTTAGTTTGAAAGACGTAGTTTGGTCATTGAAGATAGCTGCGTAGACGGGCGAGATCGGTCAGTCGGAAATTGTAGATACCTTGAATAGGGCGATGACGGTGGAAACAGTGCCGTATCATGGGCCAATGGCGCCGATAGATGTCACTCACTGGATGGGCGTGCTGTAAGAGATCGCTAGGAACATTTATGGGCTCGTCCAGAAAATGTTCGATGTCGTCAGGCGTATGACTCGAAACCGTAACGCTGGGGTCCGGCTGGATATCCAGGCCCTCCTGGACTGTGGGTATAGGCGGGCTCTTCGTCATCGCATCACCAGTGGCGTTCGTCTCCCCGGGTTCATCTTCACTTGGTCTGGCCTTCCGCGGCTCCTCTTTAGTGGAAGTTGTCGCCCAAACCGTAGAGACGGGGCATGAATCAAACGTTGGTGCTGTCTTAACCGACTGGGTCGTTTGAAGAGTCGACCACAATCGTTACATTGTACCGTCGCACCCGCGTGGAGTGCCCTCTCATGGCGCAGTAAATTATCCTCCCGATTGAATGACCGTGCGCAGATTATACAAGTATACCGTGCATCGTTGTGGGTGGAGACCTCATGTCGGCGCAAGTCGTGCAGACGAATATACTGCTTCTGGCAAGTTGTGCAAGTGAACATCTTGGTGGCTGACACAGTGTCTGATGAAACGGCCAGGCCGCTTCCCTTTTATAGCACGCTAGCTGGTGATCTATTTTAGCACACTCAGTTCAACTATCCCCAAGTCGAGGGCCGAGATGTACTGGCGTACGACTGAGCCGCATTGTGTGTGTGTATCTGTGTGTGTGTGTGTGTGTGTGGGCAGTGGATTTTACATCCGGGATCTTGTCAACATCTGGGTTTCCAAGTGGGTTTTTCCCATCGTTCCTCCGTCTTCCATCCGGGTACTGTGGTTTTACATCCGTGTCCTCATCTTACATCCGGGTTTTTCATGAGCCGCATTGCGCGCGTGTGTGTGTTTGTGTTTGTGTCCATCCGTGCACAATGTAGAATTACGTTCTCTCCGAAAACTTCTTCTCATCGCATCAATATGCTCAGACCCATTCAATATAAACACAACCAAGAGACATCAACAACAACAGGCACATTGGCGTAATACACGTTTTATTAGCCTCTCACCACCACCACCTGGCGTTCAGCGACGCTCAGCATGTAGACATATAGAGTATGTACGGCATGTTATGGTATTCATCAGTGCATGGGTGACGCATTCAGCCGATGGGGGTGGTCGGTCAGCTTGGTAACGAAAAACGTGACATTAGTCACCCTCTCTACGACCCATTGTGTGTTGGGGCGTTGTTGTTGGGCCCATTCCAAGGGATCCACGATGTCCAGTTCTCCAGCATCGCCTCTAGCGACGCCCGGTTAATGATGGTAAACGGTTGGTCAAATACCCGGATGTTACTGCTCGGGTAAAAATATCGGGCTTGGTCTGTGTCCTTATGCTGCAGTAGATAACCAAACGCCAGATTCAACTTGAAGGCCGTAGTTTGATCGTTGAAGATGGCTTCCACGTAGCTGCGTAGGCGGGCGAGGGCGGTCAGTCGGAAATTCTAGATATCTTGAATAGGGCGATGACGGTAGAAACAGTGCCGGATCATGGGCCAATGGCGCCGATAGATGTCACTCACTGGATGGTCTTCAGTGTAACAGATCGCTAGGAACATTTATGGGTTCGTCCACGAACTGTACTTTGCCCTCCACGTCGTACAAAATCTGGCCCAAGGTCTTGTCGTCGGAATTTTACTGTTGAATTAGGGCAACATCATCATCATCCCTCGTGCGATGGGTGGGAGTTCCCGCTGTCTCGATACTGGTGCCTACGGGCTCTTCTACCTGCAAACGTGGCTGCGGAACAGGGTGTCGTGTGCGTTGGTGTCGCAGCAACTGACTGGTCAGTTTGAAAAGCCAACCACATTCTTCGCATGGACGCTTGGGTACTTCATGGCGTGCACGTGTGTGGCGCTGTAAATGATCCGGGCGCTGAAACGACAGTGTACATAGCGTACAGCTATACCTGGCGGTTCCTTCGTGCTTGGTAACCTCATGGCGGCGCAAGTCGTGCAGACGAGTGAATGATTTCGAGCACGTAGTACAAGTGAACATCTTGGTGGTTGACAGAGTGTCTGATGAAACGGCCAGGCCGCTTCCCTTTTATAGCACTCTAGCTAGTGATCTATTTTTAGCACACTCAGTTAAACTACCCCAAGTCGAGGACCGAGACTGGTGTACTGGTGTACGATTGAGCCGTATTACGCGCGTGTGTGTGTGTGTGTGGTGGTGGTTGCGCGCAGGGGCCAAAGGTCAGTTCCGGTCACGTGAACGGAAGCGGAAGTGACCTCACAGAGGTCATATGCAAAGTATTGAGGTCAACAGATGTCCAAAACCCGGATGTAAGATGAGCACCCGGATGTAAAACCACAGTACCCGGATGTTGACAAGATCCCGGATGTAAAATCTACAACCCACACATACACACACACACACACACACACACACACACACGCGCGTAATACGGCTCAGTCGTACAGCAGTACACCAGTCTCGGTCCTCGACTTGGGGTAGTTTAACTGAGTGTGCTAAACATAGATCACCAGCTAGCCCGCTATAAAAGGGAAGCGGCCTGGCACTCTGTCAACCACCAAGATGTTCACTTATACTACGTGCTCGAAATCATTCACTCGTCTGCACGACTTGCGCCGCCATGAGGCTACCAAGCACGAAGGAACCGCCTGGTATAGCTGTACGCTATGTAAACTGTCGTTTCAGCGCCCGGATCATTTACAGCGCCACACACGTGCACGCCATGAAGTACCCAAGCGTCCATGCGAAGAATGTGATCGGCTTTTCAAACTGACCAGTCAGTTGCTGCGACACTAACGCACACGACACCCTGTTCCGCAGCCACGTTTGCAGGTAGAAGAGCCCGTAGGCACCAGTATCGAGACAGCGGGAACTCCCACCCATCGCACGAGGGCTGATGATGATGTTGCCCTAATTCAACAGTCAAATTCCGACGACAAGACCTTGGGCCAGATTTTGTACGACGTGGAGGGCAAAGTACACTTCGTGGACGAACCCATAAATGTTCCTAGCGATCTCTTACAGGACGCCCATCCAGTGAGTGACATCTATCAGCGCCATTGGCCCATGATACGGCACTGTTTCCACCGTCATCGCCCTATTCAAGATATCTACAATTTTCGACTGACTGACCTCACCCGTCTACGCAACTACGTGGAAGCCATCTTCAACGATCAAACTACGGCCTTCAAGTTGAACCTGGCGTTTGGTTATGTGCTACAGCATAAGGACACAGATCAAGTCCGATATTTTTACCCGAGCAGTAACATCCGGGTATTTGACCAACCGTTTACCATCATTAACCGGGCGTCGCTAGAGACGATGCTGGAGAAACTGGACACCGTGGATCCCTTGGAATGGGCTCAACAACAACGCCCCAACACACAATGGGTCGTAGAGAGGATGACCAATGTCACGTTTTTCGTTACCAAGCTGACCGACCACCTCCATCGGCTGAATGCGTCACCCATGCACTGATGAATACCATAACATGCCGTACATACTCTATATGTCTACATGCTGATCGTTGCTGAACGCCAGGCGGTGGTGGTGAGAGGATAATAAAACGTGTATTACGCAATGTGCCTGTTGTTGTTGATGTCTCTTGGTTGTGTTTATATTGAATGGGTCTGAGCATATTGATGCGATGAGAAGAAGTTTTTGGAGAGAACGTAATTCTACATTGTGCACGGATGGACACAAACACAAACACGCGCGCAATGCGGCTCATGAAAAACCCGGATGTAAGATGAGGACACGGCTGTAAAACCACAGTACCCGGATGGAAGACGGAGGAACGATGGGAAAAACCCACTTGGAAACCCGGATGTTGACAAGATCCCGGATGTAAAATCCACTGCCCACACACACACACGCGCGTAATCCGGCTCAGGCATACACCAGCACCATCTCGGTGCTCGACTTGGGGTAGTTTAACTGAGTGTGCTAAGAATAGATCACCAGCTAGCGTGCTATAAAAGGGAAGCGGAAGACAGCACCAACGTTTGATTCATGCCCCGTCTCTACGGTTTGGGCGACAACTTTCCGCGGAAGGTCAGACCCAGTGAAGATGAACCCGGGGAGACGAACGCCACTGGTGATGCGATGACGAAGAGCCCGTCTATACCCACAGTCCAGGAGGGCCTGAATATCCAGCCGGACCCCAGCATTACGGTTTCGAGTCATACGCCTGACGACATCGAACATTTTCTGGTCGAGCCCATAAATGTTCCTAGCGATCTCTTACAGGACGCCCATCCAGTGAGTGACATCTATCGGCGCCATTGGCCCATGATACGGCACTGTTTCCACCGTCATCGCCCTATTCAAGGTATCTACAATTTCCGACTGACCAAGAGTCTACGCAGCTACATGGAAGCCGTCTTCAATGACCAAGCCACGTCCTTCAAATTAAATCTGGCGTTTGGTTATGTGCTGCAGCATAAGGAGACAGACCAAGTCCGATACTTTTACCCGAGCAGTAACATCCGGGTATTTGACCAACCGTTTACCATCACGGATAGGGCGTCACTAGAGACGATGCTGGTGAATCTGGACACCGTGGATCCCTTGGAATGGGCCCAGCAACAACGCCCCAACACCAAGTGGACAATGGAGAGGGTCACCAATGTTACGTTTTTCGTGACCAAGCTGACTGACCAACTCATCGGTTGAACGCGTCACCCGTGCACTGATGAATACCATAACATGCCGTACATACTCTATATGTCTACATGCTGATCATTGACTTGAGCTCAGTAAACACTTGTACCTAATGTGACGGTGCGTTAAATAATAAAACATGGTGTTTGATATTTCAATTTGTTTTGCTGTGAACATACTAAACATAACCAGGGCGGCTCCCCCAGCATGGGTATGATGTAACATTGGGGATAATAAACTGTATGAACATTGCTGAACTTGTTGTTATTCATGTGGTATAATACAGCACAGATTTGGTATGATGCGAGACAGATATGGTATAATACAGCAAAAATATGGTATAATGCATGACAGATATGGATGGTCCATCTCTAGACCAAATACCTTCCTTCACTGACCCAAAACGCCCACTTTCGCTACTACTCGTACTGATGACGCCACCAATGACGTCACAGATGCTGTGGACATCCCGCAAATCGTGGGAAAAAATTGGCACTGAGCCAATTATAAAACATGTTCTTTCGCTACTACTCGTACTGATGACGTCACCGGTGACGTCACAGATGCTGTGGACATCCCTCAAATGGAGTCTACGTCCCGAGAACTGCAAGATGACACTTCCCACGACGCATTCGGACCAAGGATGGCCCCTCTCCACCCCAAATACCTTCCTTCACTGTCCCAAAATGCTCACTTTCGCAACTACTCGTCCTGATGACGTCACCCATGACATCACAGATGAAGTGGACAGCCCACAAATCGGGGTCTACACCCCGAGAGCTACAAAATGACACCCCACACGACGCATTCGGAGCAATAGTGGTCCATCTCTACACCAAATATCTTCCTTCACTTCCCCAAAATGGCCACTTTACTTACTACACCCAACTGCGCATGCGCAGATTGACTCGTCTTGCAATAAAAAACACGCCATTCTGACTCTACCCGACAAAAGCTTTACTTTGACACCTCGCACAACCCATTTGGACCACTAGTGGTCCATATCGGCCCCAAAATGTCTAATTCCATACTACGGCCTGCCTGCGCATGCGCAGGATGACGATATTTCTACCCCACATCCACCCAGTCGGATGCACCCTCACGTGTGCTTCACATTGATACCTCACTCGACTCCAACAGACCACTAGTGGCCTACCTAAACCCCAAAACGTCTATTTCCATTCCCTTTTGCCACATTTCCGTGTCTGCGCATGCGCAGAATGTTGACAACGACCGACACACTTGTCCTTCTGTTCACGAGAGCTTCAAAATAAGACCCCATACGACTCCATTGGACCCATAGTAGCCCACCTAGATCCGAAAACGTCTATTTCCATACCCTTGGCCTACTGCGCATGCGTAGAATGACGTCAGTTTTACGTCACAGCCACCCCGTCGGATGCTCCCTCACGACTGCTTCACAACGATACCTCACTCGACCCCATCAGACCACGAGTGGCCCATGTCGATCCCAAAACGTTCCTTCCAATACCCTTTTCCCACAATTCCCTGTCTGCGCATGCGCAGAATGTCGAAACGGTCGACACACTAGTCCAGGCGGATGCCCCCTCACGACTGCTTTACATTTATTCCTCACTCGACCCCATCGGCCCATTAGGGACTCCCCTAGACCCCAATGCGTCTATTTCCATACCCTTTTCCCACAATTCCCTGTCTGTGCATGCGCAGAATGTTGACAACGGCCGATACACTAGTCCAGGCGGATGCCCCCTCACATAGGTTTCACATTGATACCTCATACAACTCCATCGGCCCATTAGGGCTCCCCTAGATCCCAAAACGTCTATTTCCATACCCTTTGTCTACTGCGCATGCGCAGAATGCCGATATTTCAACCCCCACGCATCCCATCGGATGCCCCCTCACATATGTTCCACATTGATACCTCACTCGACCCAATCGGACCACTAATGGCCCACTTCGACCGCAAAACGTCTATTTCCATACCCTTTTCCCACAATTCCCTGTTTGCGCATGCGCTGAATGTTGACAACGGCCGAGGCACTAGTCCAGGCGGATGCCCCCTCACATAGGCTTCACACTGATACCTCACTCGACTCCATCGGCCCATTAGGGGCTCCCCTAGATCCCAAAACGTCTATACTCTTGGTCTACCGCGCATGCGCAGAATGACGATATTTCAACCCCACACCCATCCCATCGGATGCCCCCTCACATAGTCTTCACATTGATACCTCATACGAGTCCATCGGACCATTAGTGGCTGCCCTAGAGCCGAAAACGTCTATTTCCATACCCTTGGTCCACCGCGCATGCGCAGAATGACGATATTTCAACCCCACACCCAGCCCATCAGATGCCCCTTTACGAATGCTTCACATTGATATCTCACTCGACCCAATCGGACCATGCAGCGTATTTGAAGTCTGGGGACTACTTTTTCTCCGCGGAAGCTTTTTACCGCGATCGCATCACCGCCAGACATGACCGCATAACCGCGGAGGAATACAAGGTCAAAGGTTGCCGGAACTATAGTGGTCAAAACTTGGCACCCAGCCAATGCTGATGCAATCCATAACCTTGAGCTGGTGGCGCCCCCTGTCGGAAGCTCCACGGGAATCAAGAGTCATCTCTCAAGTTTAAGTGCAAAGAGGCCAATGCGACCTTGTCGGGGTTTATACTACTACTCCCAGCAAAAGAACGTCTTTTTGGTGGGAGAGAGATAATTAGATTTAAAGTGATCGTAAACCCTCAAGTAAAGTTTCCATCAAAAGACCATTGCGAACAGTGTCGAAAAATATTTATTTTAATTTTTACGATTTTATTACACAAAGTAAACTGTAATTAAAGCATGGTATTCTATGGTGGTCTGTTGCAATCATATTTAGGTCCAGTGACGTCACACTGCCTTAATACATATATTTCAAACTTGGTATGCACTTTCCAGTGCTTGATTCAAGCTTAAGGTATGTATACTTTGAGTTTCAACACAGACTCACTGTTCCAATGTGCATGTTCCAAAATCTGGGAAATTAAATGCAAGATTCAAATTGACTTGAACCTCATGAGTCACCATCTCCCACATTTTGGTGAAACATGCACATTGGAACAGTGAGTCTGTGTTGAGTCTCAAAGTATACACACCGTAAGCTTGAATCAAGCACTGGAAAGTACATACAAAATATATGTATTAAGGCAGTGTGACGTCACTGGACCTAAATACGATTGCAACAGACCACCATAGAATACCATGCTTTAATTGCAGTTTACTCTGCGTAATAAAATCGTAGAAAATTAAAATAAATATTTTCCCACACTGTTTGCAATGGTCTTTCATTTGATGGAAACTTTACTTGAGGATTTACGATCACTTTAACGTCGCGTTCAGCATCCCTATTTGGTGACTAATGAAGCCAACTTAGGCTCTTTTCTGACACACGGGTATTTCGCCGCGTTTTTTAAAAATGTTTTGGCGTTCCCCAGTACACTACTGAGTTTATCGCGAACTTCCCGCGTTTCTGAATGAGATTATGCGCGACATCAAAATGTACTGCAATAAGGAGCGATACAGTTGTATGTAAACATCGACGTTGTTCACCAAGTAGCGAAGCTGTTCAAAGGAATGCGTCACTCAATTCAGATACGTTACTATTGTCAAACGTTTTACTTAAATTAAAATTTATCAAATATCTCTTCTCATAGATGACGAAAAAGTACTATTTTAATCATTTCTGAGCTGTTGTTAATATGCGTTATTTAGACTTCTTTGGAGAGAAGTTCTTAGAATGAAGATCGATGGGGATAATACCAGATTCACCTATGCGATCCCCTGCGACCCCATCCTTCATACCTTTTCAATACAAGAGAGGGTAGATACTTCGCATCGGAAGTTTTTGTGCAGCTGAAAAGGCTCTAGTCTAAGCACATTGTTACCCACAGACTTGGCTATTGTCTCGTGATTCGTACATAGAATGTGAACCCAAGAGAGAGGCAGAGAGAGTCGTTGTTAATATTCGCTAGACTTCTTTGGGGAGATTAGGATGGATGGGGCACCAATTCAAAAAGGCAATAATAGTCTACAATGTACATTAACATAGGCTAGTATCGTACAAGAGAGAAGAGGTCAACACAATTCATTGATACCCGCAAGACATCTTCATGTTCCAAAAATATCAAATCCATATTGCTGATCAGTATTCTTAATCTATATGGTTTGTCTGCGTGAGATAGTAACACGTCCTTTCGATTTTGTGCATATACTCGATATTTTGACGGTTCGTTGCCGGTTATTGGACTGATAATAAAAAAACTTGAAAGTGGCTGATGACGTCATGATGGCATCATCAAATCCGACCTGTCTAAGTATATCTTCGAAACTGGTGATTTATTGTCAAGAGGAGGCGGGCGAGGAGGAGGAAGAGGGGAGGAGGAGGAGGAGGAGGAGGAGGAGGAGGAGAGAGGGACACTGGAAAACACCAAGATATAATCTTTATAAGTTTCAGGAGTTTCAAGATTTCTAGAAACTGTACTTAATGCCGGTTGTTATAGTTCAAGTGAAATGACCAAAGTTAGTCTGAAAGTGAATGTCCGGAGGATCCTTCGCCTTCGTTTTGCAGTTTTTTTTGGCACGAACATCATTGGGTGCTGGAAGCGAAGACAAATCTCTTTGACACTTTGGCATGAGCTATGAATGATGCCTAAGATTTTATAATTAGGAACGAATGCTAATTCTGTTCTGTTTACTGGGCTAGTTTGAGATATCTCTTTTAAGATACCATGCTCGAAAATACTATAGTAAGATGGTACACAACTTAATACTGAAGGGATCCGGTCCGTGCAGTAAGTGTCTGAATCCTGATTATCTCCCTTGGATCGAAACACGCAGTAGTCTACAGTTGTCGAGTTGTGACGTTGCGTCACAAGACTGACGTCCCTTCGTGTAGCCGACCCATCGGCAGACGAAACGGTGGGGCAGTTCACTTGCAATGGCATGGACAAATATAAACTGATTTAAAATTTGAAGAAATACATTTTAATTCGGAATCATTGGAACTCAATGATATAGAAGGTGAAGGTATGGATATTCTCTATACTCAATATATAGAATGTGCCCCACCGTTTGATCCGCCTACTATTGTGATGCAACGTCACAACTCGAGAATACCGTCTTAATTTGAAGCGTGACTTGCATTTTCGAAGCGGACCAAAACAGGCAGGTTGCACAACTAGGCCCCATGTGGGGCCTGTGTACCAAATTTGAGAAAGATCCATGAAGTACTTCCTGAGAATTCACCATAATAATGTTTCAAGGGGAAATTCAAGATGGCCGCCTGGCGGCCATATTGGAATTTGGAATCGGACCAAAGAAGGTATCTTGCACAACTAGACCACAAGGGGAACCTGTGTACCAAATTTGAGAAAGACCCATGCAGTAGTTCCTGAGCAATCGCGATAACAAAAATTGTTTACGGACGGACGACGGACTGACTGACTGACTGACGACGGACGGACGACGGACCACGGACGAAAAGCGATTTCATCAGGTGACGGTGGGCTAAAAACATCGCAAGAACAAAATATTATCCATGTGATGATTTGTATCTCAGCCACGCCTTTATTGTAGCTGTTCATGTGGACCTCTTGAATGGCATGACCACACACCCCTAGCACCGTATTAGATACAAATATCCAAGAGCAAAGACCAAGACTAACACAGGATAGTATTTGGAATCAGTCTGTGTATCCACAGTGAAGCATTCCCTCCAAAACGATATGGCGATATTGAAATAGCTACGTCCCAGACGTGAATGAATGGATCATATTTTACGTGTCCCGTTTACAACCATCGACCGACTTGAAGAAACAGAATGGAGGGACCCTTGGTGGTCTTACCAGACAATATTGTGTCATTATACGACGTACGCCGACGAAAAGGGCCTAATCAAGTTTACATAACCCTCTTTACAATTGGTAGAGCAAAGTAATCCAGAGCTCAAAAGGTTGCAAATTTCGAAGACAGAGTGAATTCTACTGATAAAAAATGAGAACAATGAACCTCTATCCAGTGATAGTGCAGAATCTCACCTAAAATGTATGAAAAGAGAAAGGATAGAATTATTTTAACATATGAACAGTCACATCACACGGTACGCTACATTCTGTATAAAGACATCAAGCGAAACATTTCTTTTATTCCTAAGAGGAAGAAGAGAAACCGGTTCAATGTTAAACGATAACTGTTGTGTATTTGAACGATATGTGAGAAAATGTTCTCGCATAACGATAACCTGGTCGGTCACATTCAGTGTGACATAAACAAGACATACAACCGCCTCTGACAACAATGGCCCGGTGAGAGGTATTAGAGCTCAGCTTCACTATGATAGTCAGCGGACCTACGGGCTTTGGGAAACATAGTGGGTTATTACATTTGTAGAGGAAGTTTACATGAGCTCTTCTTACACGTATCGTTTGATCCTTTAGTCATTGACAGAGGGCCAACCAGACGATGAGGACTCTTCTCATTTACTCTTTTCCAGACTGATAAAGGTAACCTGAAGTTGTAGTCTGACATATGGCAAAACCATTTTAATGTGGAAAATGTATTGTTATGCACTATGGTCGAACAAATCCACGGTATGAGTAAAGCACGATTGGGGTGGGACCATAACTTTGTATTCTTCTCGTAGACAACTTAAAATTAATTAGGCACATTTTTAGCCGTCAGCAAATCAATAGCATTTTGACACATCCGGTTTGATGTCACTTCCGGTTGACCTTTGATCTTGGATCGTGGCAGGTGATACGTCTGGGCATGTCTGGTGCCAAATGCAGCGAAGCAGGGGACAGACGCATAAAAAACATCACTAGGGCCATTTTTTGAAGCAAAGAGTAGGATGTGTAGAATTCTATCGATCGGACTCTCGCTGTAGAGAACGACTGGCAAGGTGTCAGGCCGGTTGGTGACTTTAGCTGGTGACGTCATCGTGTGCATACGCCCTCTATCAGAAGACCGAGTTTTGGCGAGATGTGGGCCATACTGGGTCCAAATGTCACGGGATTGGTGACCTCGTGTTGGGTATAGCACGACTGGAGTGGTGACGTTGATAGTTGACGTCATTGTGCGCGTTTGCACTCAGAGAATAGTATAGACGGGGCATTTGAGGTGGAAGTTTTTAAGTATATATCGACCGTGTGTGATCCAAATGTAGCGGGCTTGGTCTTCTATTGAACCTCTCGTTGGCTACAGTGACTGACCGTCGTAGGTTCGATTATACGCGCATGTGCACTCGGGGGGGGGGGGGAAGCGCACATGCGCAAGCGGGGAGTAGTAGGGAAAGGCGTGTTCGGTGTAGTTGCGTGGCTGAACACAGGCGTAACCAGCAGGTCTGGACTTGCCCATGTTGGGCTGTCATGGGTGCAATTCGTATGCGCAACCGGAAGTGGAATGCTCTATCGAGAACAATAGTTGCACGAGACATCATGGTTTCACTCAAACAGACGACTGGACCCAGGCATGCACCTTCGTTTGAGCCGTCTTTTCTGTCTGGCAGTCACATAGTTCATCATTTTGCAACAGATGACTTGTTAGAGGTATTGCATCATCGCTCTGAAATATTTGTATCTAATACCGCTCAAGTCGGTGCTAGTATAGTGGCCTGGCCGTGTGGTCATGTCATTTCAGATGTCCACATGAACATCTAAAATAAAAGCGTGTCGGAAATACAAATCACTATTGGTTCTTGTGATGTTGTTGGAAATATGCAGATAATGTATTTGTCTGTGGGGTCATATGGCTTCTTGTCAGTACTCCGGCATCGTTTACCACCACCCCTTTAATTGTTGCCTGTATATGGTGAGTTTCCGCTGGTGAACGTTTCATCCCCGATGCTTGCCCTCTGTACAAATTTTTGTGATTGTAGATTTGTGAACAGGGAGGAGAATAAAGCGCTTGGCCGGCATCGGACCTCACAGGTATTTGTTCTGAATACGAACTTGCATTCTACGAATACTACCACGTTTGGGCCGTTTTCTTCTTTTTTTTATCAGCCGGAAAAGAAATGTCCGTCAATCATTTTCGCCAACCAAATGGCTTTAGGATTACCAAATATATGTTTTTAGCCATGTAAACAATATTGTAAAGACATAGGACAATATTATTTTACATAAGTTATTTTTGCGAAATGTACCCTCTCATCATCTCCACCAAAAGTAATAAAAACGCGCCTAGAAATTACCACAAACTCAACACATAATGAACACAGGCGATGTTTAAACAGAACACAGCACCATAAATTATTCAAATTAAAAAGGCAAAGCAAAAGGAAAACGTATATAGGAATTAGCTTCCAACGACAGGATGTAACATGTGCACGTCACCACCCCAATTCTACACAACGAGAGCTTCAATACACCAACCATGTCACATTTGGATCAAGTATGGGCCACATATCGCCTAAAACTCCCACCTCAAATGCCCTTTCAATAATACTATCGCAAAATGACGTCATGGGACAAGGTCACCACACCAAAATTACTCTACCGAGTGGGAGCTTCAAAAGGACACCAAGCATGATCGACACATTTGGATGCACTAGGACCCGCATATCGCCCAGAACAGATCTACCAAGCGCGCATGCGCACAATATCGTCACTGTTCACACAACGTACGGCCCTGAGCCGTTCACTCCCTACAATATTCGTCCATATTGGGTAGTATTTCATATGTAGCGCTATTGAAGTCTGGAGTGGAAATCCAATCCGAAAGTGTTTACTTTCTCTACCACTGAAGACGTCACAGTCACGTGACATGTAACACGCTTTACCCACACCATAAGCACTTCACGGGCCAAGGTCTCACCAAGAACTACCACCACTAAACCCTCATACAACCCAACGCATACAACCCGCATTTACGCCTCACCAACTGTAAGAGATTTGCCGTTTATATACTACTCATGATGGTACAGTCACTCAACATCACATAAATTACCCGCAATGACTATGTTTTTTTTTAAATCTGAATAATTTTAGGTGTTCTGTGTCAGTGTGTGTGCGTGTGTGTGTTGGTGTGTGCGTGTGTGTGTGTGTGCGTTTTTTTTGTTTGTTTTTTTTTTTCATTAATTTTGGAGACGGGGAGGCTAATTTTGCACAAGATTATACACTATTATGTAAAATAATATTGTCCTATATTTTTGTAATATTGTTTGTTCAGTTAAAAACATATTTTTGGTAGGCCCAAAATCGTTTGATAGACAGAAATGAGAGGAAATAGTTTGTTTTCTGGCAATAATTTGTTTTCTTCTAAAATCTAATAATTTTAATAAAAATGAATTTTTTTATTGTTATTTTTATTTTTGTTTTATATTTATTTATGGTGTTTAAGTGGTATTTACACATCGTCACTGGTCACTGTGTGGTACCTACATTTGCGTACACTTCGCCATCCATAAGATGGTCTTACAGCGTAGGCCTATAGACTCAGGTGGTTACTGGTCGTGTGTGGTACTTTATGGTAACTTGTGGTAATTAGTCACACAGTGTGGTAATTTAGTCACTGCGTTTTTGCTTGTTTCTATAATTCTTATTTAGATCAACCAAATATCTCAGCGGAAATCATTTATCGTATGAAGTGCTTCAAAAATTCAATCAAATTCCAGATTTTAAATTTTCATCATTCCAGTTCAAAGTATACTTTTATAGCAACACAAAACCCTTGTGACGAAGAGTCCCACGATTTGTCCCTCCAGAAAATGAAGAGCTCCCTGTCGGAGAAATTTGGCGAATCGTTTCAGAAGAACGAATTAGATGGTATATTCCTTCACATTTGTTTTATTTCGGTGTTTATATCATGGTAAGATAAGATAAGATTTATTGACGTAAAATTATACCCGCAGGGGGTTAAAAAAACGTGAATACAAACAGTTTCAGACATATACATGTAGAAGACAGACACGGATGACGGACAATACAAAACAATATACAGGACAAATTTACATTAAAATGTGCACAATAAGCGCTCACAAATCTATGGGACTGGCAAACAGTGACCTGGGGACTGGTAGTCTTCAATGCACAGCCACGTTTAAATAGGGTAGGCCCTATATTGTATGCTATATAAGATTTTTTTTTAACCATTTATTAACTGGAAACAGTCGTAAACAAAATGGGCTACATATTTAGTAATTTGTGGATTAGTGCAGGATAACAGCTCCACAAACATGTCATCAGTGCACATAGATTTATCGCTTATTAAGTTCGCCAATTCAGCCATTAGTTTTGCCCGACGCTCAGAAAATTTGCAGCAGCTAAGAAGGAAGTGTTTTTCATCCTCTAACACACCACATGTATTACAGAGTCTATTACTTCGTGGGGTTTTAGAGTATCTACCTGTCTCAATTTCCAATCTATAGGCACTGATTCGAAGTTTAACTAGTGCAGATCTATGTTTTCCATTACTCAGAGACATTAGATTTCGCTCATGGCGGGGATAAGATTTCACGAGATTATATGTTTCAAGTTTGCTGGAAGATGATACCTCGTCTCTCCATTTTGTCTCATAGATTTCATGTAGAACAACTTTCATAAACTTAGTGCTAGCTTTGGGATTTGGGCAACCAAAATTTTCCCATACGTGATACGACTTAAGGCTTCGTAGCAGACGTTTCATATAGTGCACCCAATTTTGTGCATTGTTTGCCCGATTAGCCTCACATTGTTCAAGAAATGCCTTGTACAGTAGGGAGGATGGATCAGCATCACGAATATGGAAAAAATATTTAATGCTCTTTACAATAGCAGAGAAATTAATAGGGGTTCTCCCCAGTTCTCCACGTACACCGGCATTAGTAGACCTGGAGTTTACTCGTAACACATGTTTACAAAACTTCATATGAACTCGTTCAATATCATTTGATATATTCAGTAGGTCTGTAGGATTGACAAACTCTTTCAGGTAACCAATCCAAATTTCTGCACCGTATGTCAAAATTGGATTGACCATGGTATCAAACAGTTTGCAAGACAAAATAGGGTTAATGTCCCCTATACTGAGGGCCTGTCTTATACTAAATAGAGCCTTATTGGCTCTGCTCGCAAGATTAGATACAGTTACGTTGAATTTTCCGTTACTGTGCAGAACAAGGCCTAGATATTTATATGAGTTACAACTTTCAAGAGTTTGTACACCAATATGGAACTGTTCTTTGCTTTTCTGATTTTGTCCAAAAACAATAGTCTTCGATTTCTTTATATTAATCGATAGGCCCCAGTCACTAATATAATTTTGGAGAATGTCCAACAGTCATGAGAGATGGTACATGGTTAAAGAAGCTCAGGTCGGTCAAACTGTATGAAATTGACATATTTTTCTCTCCCGTTTCGTTATTTTCGTCGGCGAAAAGCCGCTTTTCGCGCATAAATTTTTATCGCTAAAATTTAACCTAGGCGCGCTCTGGGCTGTGATAGGAATGCCACGCCCCCTTACCTATATTCGCCTATCACAGCCAGAGTTTCTGGGTTAGTTTTCAGTCATAATTCAGTTGATAAGGGGCCGAAGTGCTCCACCGTCACTGAGACCAATCCGTCATACAGACGTCTGACCAATGCTGTTGATGCTGGGGATAGCAGGGGGTTGAAAAGCTGTGCTCGCTGGTGTGTAACGACTGACAGCCATCGTCCTAAACAATATCAGAGTCCGGTTAGGGAGTGCTGCCTAAATGCTAATAGGTCGTTAGTGACTCTGTGGGGGGTAAATCGATTAATTGAATCATGTTAATTAAAGTTTTGGTTGCACGAGCAGGACTCAACGAAGACGGCCACCATTGTCAGCTTTAAGGGGAGGTAACTGCCGTTTTCTACAGAATGCAAGCTATTATGTAATAATTTTTTTTTACTATCATATAATAAAAAATAATTATTACCTACAAAAAGGACACTGAACAATACAAATATGACAAACTAAACTAATTTTATTTAATTCACAGAAAGGCAATTTTGTTTAATGCAACCTAATGTTATTTCAATGCTTTTTAAATGGAGCACTAAATCTTTTTATTGGGCTTATTTTTGTATTTACAACTACAAAATAATTAGGACATACATAAATAATTCAGGGATTCATACAAGTAACATGAGTTATCACTTTATCCAAAAAGCTTGATCATACACAACCCTTATTTATGGCACTGAAAATATCAAGCTGAATGTATACGCATGCTCAGTTATGATGCAAAAATTCTTATATCATCCTGAACTTATTCCAATACGCTTCCGGGACTATTTTAGAAAATTATCTGATGTCCACCGACTGAGACTGATGGAGCGGTTCCCATTACGGCATAATATCCTGCTTCACAAATGATACCGGGACGATGGCTATTGGATTTATAATGGTCCAGAAAAAGATGTACGAGACTTCTTTGAGATGACAAATAATGCCCATCCTCAGTTAAAGTTCAGTTTCGAGATATCAGACAGATCTATCAGATTTTTGGATACCGTAACATTCAAAGGGAAGAGATTTAAAAGCAGCAGTATTCTGGACATGCGGTGCATCCAGCAACCAGGACAACATCTTCTGTCTTTCCAAAAGACTCCGGTCACTGAAGGCCTTGGTCTTCTTTTGGCATTTTCCAGGTGGCTTGGTGGAAGCTTGGTCAGGTTCGGCCCTCTTCCTCCCGGCAACCTTCTTGGCGCATTCACGATCCATTTGCCTACAAGTAGCAAAATGCTTGGTAAATACAGTCTTCTTCGTTAATGTCTTTGGACAGAAAGCACAGTGGAAATGGCATCTCAACCGATCGGTGTCTTTATAACCAGGACAAATTTGGGGACATCCAGTTATCTTGTATCCTGAATAATAAAATTAACATTTAATGTTAAATTCACATTCTTCTAATTCACAGTATTAGAATACTCATTCACATTCTTAATTTCACATCCATTTTAGTGGATATTTAATTAAAAATTAGGAAAATGAAGAAAAATCTAGATTTAGAAATGTAATTTTTAATGAAAATCAATGTCTAGACAGTTCCCAGATCTATCAATAGAGCTATTAAAACTATATCAATGAAAAGCTTGTAAAAACAGTCCCACAAAAGCATGTCTGTCTGTGTTACAGTTGTATTAATACAGATGCAGGGGTCGAAATATTCAAAATAATTTAACTGTCATACGAGACAGGTGACCAAAATGTTTACCTGTCATCTTTAAGAATTGCCTGAACATGCAATCGTTGAAAATGTCACATACATGTAACTTGAGATTAATGACAAATTTAGATGTTGCAAGACACTAATAAATTAATGACACGTTGTTTACTTGCACTTATTAGCAGATGTTTTGAATGAATTTTGTTGAAGATATATTTTGAACACCAAAACAAAATTATTGGCTACCTGTCAATAGAGACAGGTACTTTATTTCTCTACCTGTCTCTTTCAAAAATTACCTGTCAGAGACAGGTAGACAGGTGTAAATTTCGACCCCTGCAGATGTGTGTATTAGCCGTTAAGTGTTTTTAAAGGATCAGAACAAAACCAACAATCCTTACCTCTTAAATGAACTGTTCCCCTGTCACCTGAGAAATGGCAAAGTGTGTTTTTACCTTGGTTATCCAGGTTGGTTTGAATTTCTATATACTAAATAATTTAATTTTGGTATCTTTTCTTAATATTTTTAATCGGTACTTTTTTTTTTACATCTAAACCAGTTATATTTTAAATAATTACATTTAATAGCTAAGGAATGAATTTTCTTATTATTTTTAATTAGGCATTCTTCAGTAATTTTATTTATATCTAAACTAGTTATTGTTTATATAGACCAATTATATTTTAAATAATTTTATTTATGTCTAAACTATTATAATTTACTATTTATATAAACCAGTTATATCTCAAATAATTTAATTCAACAACTTGGACAAGTTTTTATATTTTTAATTGCGCCTATATCAGTATATTTCATAGATCTAAACCAGTAACTGGGTGCCATATTTTATCATTTTTCCATGTTATATCTTTATAATAATAAAAGCTAAAATTTATCAATTATAAATCAAAGTCTAATATCAAAGTAATTACGAAATTTTACAATGCTGAACATCATGGAGGGTCCAGTTATACTACATCCTGTTAGAATTTTTTTTTAATATAAATTACTATAATTTTATAAAATATACTCTAGAGTGCAGTGGGATGAATGGAGGGATCGGGTCCTGGCTGTCCCCTGCTAAGACAATGGCTTGGGTAGCTAGGATAATCGCTGCTCCTCGCTGTGCCATAGAGCACTTAGTCGCGGCGATGCCTTGATCACTGCCGCATTGGTCTGTGTGACGGATTGGTCTCAGTGACGGACTGGTCTGAGTGACGGCGGGAGCACTTCGGGTACTGTTGA
>JAVTVY010005810.1:0-42540 GCA_036873755.1 Hanleya hanleyi
ATATTATGAGTCTAGAATGTTTGTGGGATTTTTTAAAATAAATTGTTGATCTACATGTAGATTACTATTGTTACATTGTAAGTTTATTTATCCTGTTTAAGTCATTAGCTTATGGGATGGGATGATCTATTCATGTAATATTCCATCGAGGCACGGACACGTGCAATCAAGGTAAACCAAGATGGTACCGTCGGGTATATCAGAGAAATATCTAGTGGTGACGCTATGAAAAATTTGTGCGAGCTGCTTGCCAGTGTTCTCCGAGATCACATGATATCCAATCACAACAATTCTGCCTATTCATTTGACATTGATTGGCATTCTGCTCACAGACATTTACAATATTCCGCGAGATGGTTTATTGATAATCCCAGCCGCCTGACAAAAAACAGACTATTCGACTGAAGCAATCATTTGAACTTTCTGGAGAAGAATATTTCCCACGACCATGTCTACTGTTTGTTCCAACAAAAATATCCGAGATGGCTTGTTGGATTTATCATGAAATAAAGATGGTTGTCAGGCCCGTAGCCAAGGGGTGTTTCTGGGTTCGGGCGAACACCCATTTCGGACATTATATATATATTTCTTATACAAATGCCCTTTTCAAACACTGAAGCGAACCCCCAATTTGCCCCTTTTCCGATACAGCGAAACCCCCTGAGGGGCCCTTTTGAAATGAAGGCGAACCACCCCTCAGTAAATCCTGGCTACGGCCTTGGTTGTACTGTGAAACTTGCAGGCTAGGTCAAATTTACATTGCCCAATTTTTCTGCCAAAGATGATCAGACAAGATCAAGTAAAACATGTCATGAGGAAAATTCTTTTTCGAGATGGGAATGTCTGGGTTGAAAATCAGTGCTGTTGTGGGTCAGTCCATTGTAGATGGAACTGGTAGGGGTGGCAATACTGTGCGCCCTCTGGTGTCAGACGAAATGACACAGGCATTGCAACACGGTTGAGTGGAGGTTAATCTTATTTGATTTTTCTCCCTGCTTCAAATTACCTCCCTTCGTTCGATAACTCTATCTGATGGCCCTCCTTGTGCTTGGACTTGTCCAACGTCACCCCAAAACAACATGGCAAATGTCTGGATTAACATGGTAATTCCCCATCTCGAAAAGGATGCTGACTTATGACAAATTCTACTTGATCTTGTAAAGATCTTTGGCAGAAAATTTCAAAAAATAAACGGCAGAAAAATTGATCATGCAAGCTTGACAGTTTCAGACACAGGCCCCAGTGTCTGGACAGTAGAATTTAAATTCAGTATAATTTAAATAATTTAAATTTTTTTAAGTCATCCTATAATACAGAGAGGAAAAGGTATTGCACGCGCCATATTGGATTTGCCCGCCAAATACGAAAAAACAAAGTAAAGTTTTCACATTAAAAACTGTTTAACTGACCGTGTTACTGGTGTCCACTCAATTTTGAAACCTTTGTTATGCCACAGGGCATAGGGCGTGTGAACAGTACTATGTAGTGAATGAAGAACAGAAATGCTGCAACTGCCTTGCCCTGATCAAGTACATGTCACGCTAAGAACCTGGGAGAGGTCATAAATTTTCGGAAGATGTACCGCAGACACGGCTCTCTTTGAAATGCCGAAAGCGATGACGTAGACAGCAATTTACGTCCCAGTGGAGGCAGAGAGCGGCTGACAGAAGCCGTAAGTTTACTGTTTTCAGAGATGGATTTATACCAATAAAACGGCGATCTGAGATTTCCCGTAGGGTTAGATGGCATAACAAAGGTTTCAAAATTGAGTGGACACCAGTAACACGGTCAGTTAAACAGTTTTTAATGTGAAAACTTTACTTTGTTTTTTCGTATTTGGCGGGCAAATCCAATATGGCGCGTGCAATACCTTTTCCTCTCTGTATTATAGGATGACTTAAAAAAAATTAAATTATTTAAATTATACTGAATTTAAATTCTACTGTCCAGACACTGGGGCCTGTGGTTTCAGAGTACAACCATCTTTATTTTATGATAAATCTGAGAAGCCATCTCAGATATTAGCTGGGACAGACAGTAGAGCAGTATATCTTATTCGGACACTGTTTCACTAGGCCTAGTCCTATACTCAACAGTCTCTTGGTCTCATACGACTCAAAAGGTGATGTTTGCTTTGGTGTCCGTTTCTGTGCATGCACGACTCAAAAGGTGATGTTTGTTTTGGTGTCCGTTTCTGTGCATGCAAAGTCCGTTTCGGTGCGTGCTAGGTCCGTTTTGGTGCTTTATGGATCCGTTTTGGTCTTTAGAGTGTCCGTATTGGTCCTTGGACGAAGTCGTTTTTGTGAGGTTCGGTCCGTTTTGGTGATTAGTCTGACCCGTCCAAAGCACTGTCAACAACTTTATCGCATGAGCCACATAAACAAATTTAGAATGTAATCATTATGTATTGGTATACTAAACTTGACCTTTCACTTCACAAACTTCAGTATTTCACAAACTTACCTGTCACAAACTTACAAAACTTCTCCAACTCATGCATGAACTGTAGTTTCGACTTTTTCAACCCGGTTTCAAGATCCGTCTTGACTAAATAGTAAATACCAAACCGCGTAACCTGAAATTACGGACTGTCAGGCAAATCAAACCAGGCTACCTAAAGAAGCCGGGTTAGAGAATTGATGGGTTGATTCCAGCTAGAAGTTTGTGTTCCGGTTGTTTGAATCAGTGTGTACATTTAGGAACTCGTTGGTAAACATAAATTTATTCGTCAATTTTTTTTTTGTCGCTATCAAGCACACTGGTGATACAATATCTATATTGTCTTATATAATTTATACCAGTATCAAAGTGCGGTACCTAACTTCCTAAATAATATATAGCACTATCATACCCGGACTAGTCTGGAAATAACTGGCAAAGTATGGGGGAAACAAAGAAAGCAAACCAATTGAAATATATCAGCGTTATCTCCTAATATATTTGCTTAATAATCATAAATAATAAGCAGAGATGATTAACACGAAATATAACTTCACTTTATATAGATTTGTGACACCTATTTTTAACTGTATAGGTTTTCGCGTTCTTAATTCATTTTCGTTGGCTTGTTTTTTCGCAGGTTGATATTTTGTAGAATATATTTCGCCAACTTCCGAAACATCATTCAGGGAAACTTTGTATATGTATTCGATCTCTGGCATCATCCGAACGCATGGCACGATACGTAAAAACTTCTGCTCGTAGCCATGGGGTAACGGGTGATATCTGAGTGTATTAGGGCGTTTCCCAAATGGTCACATCCGATTGGTCCCGTTAGCTCCGACATCGGCGCAATCACATTCATAAAACGAAGACGCACCTCCAGAAAGCGATCGATTGAAATGATCTCTTGGTGGGCCTCGGAGTGCCCCCAATCTTAATAAATTAATATCCTATCAATGATATTATATGTCGCTATGTAGGATCTTACTGATTTCAATTGAATTTTGTGTTCGGAGCGCCCAGCTCATGAATATTTAATAGTCTTATGACATCACGACCGCATTTTAACTACTTTACTTGAGTCGGGCAGGGGGATAGGTTCATGGACTCTGCGTTAACTCAAGATTACGCCAAGGACGAGTCCATAATTCTACCCCGCATTATGGCGCCAACCTGGCGGGAGGGCGGCAACATCAGAAGATTCCCCCACAGCTTGGCGTGTGCTTCGGCTGAGCCAACCAGAAAGCACTTGTCATTACGTTCCCTTCAAAGCACTATGAAAACCTCTGGGGATTGGTCAACACGCGCGTTACTGCAAGCCGGTTAGATCCTGCAAGCGACATATCCAAATGGGGAAGCAGTTAGGATTTAATTTTAATCAGATTGGGAGTGCCCCCATCACAAAATAAAAAGCATATCATTTTCCTGTGTACTGTCGCGAATTTTATTTTTTACAAATATGTTAGGCCGTTTGTAATATGATTTTTCTTAAGGAAAACAAAGAAGCATGCTCCATTAGAGTGAGAAATAAAATAGCTAATTCGCACAACTTCAGTTGGTCTCCCAGAGTCTTGCGACTCGACCATGTCGAGCACTTAAGTGAAATTGACATGTCTCATGTCTGAGATTTCCAGGTCAAAGTATTTGAATACGGACAATTTCATTGGCTCGTTTAAATGAGCGGACATGCAACTTGATGCTTGGGGAAGATGACATCGGGCGTAATACACGGAGAATGAAGTCAATGAGCTAAGGGGAGTGTTGAGTGAAACGTGAAATGCCCTTAGCAAACTAAGATGATCTCTGGTGGCAGGTAGATAGTGGGTTTATAAAGCTCTTCCTCCAACTTTCAAGAAATATCACATTGACTCTCTTAGGTAGAACGAATGACAGTAAAATCCACTCCAAATAAAATATCTATTACCATTAAAAGCAGCTCAGCAAAAAAAAAAGAAAAAAAGTTACTATTGTCCGTTTGCCGTATCAGGTTTAAGTTCTCGTTTTCACTGTAACCATACTAAAAAATGGCGGAACAAGACAAGAAAGACGCAATTTTTTCAGATCATCTCCGTATTTCTAATAATCTAACCGCACAAAATAATTTACAGACGGTACACATGGATTCGGACAAAGATAAGGTTGTCAGTGACACGAATAATCTACCCGGAAATGGGGATCATTATCTCGTACGACGATCCGACAATTCTTGGCGTAAGTGGGAGAATAAGAACAACAACAACAACGCTAAATTTATTTATTTATATTTATTTATTTGTCATATTTATGACCAGCAGAACCATCAGTGCCGAAGCTCTGTTCTCCCTGGCTCTGCTGGATTATAACAATATACAATATAACAATTAACACTATCACAGAATGCATAAAAATACATATGTACATTAGGATAAAATATAGCCTATAATAAAATTATTCAGGGACCTTTGTGTACAATTCTTTCTTCAAGTGCCTTTTAAAAGAGTCAATAGTTTGGCAAGATTTACAGTCACTGGAAAGTTCATTATAACATTGTGCTGCCTGATAGGTGAAGCACTTCTTCCCATATTCTGTTTTAACATTCATCGAATAAATAGTTACCGCCACAACATTGGGCTAAATTTTACCGCCACAACAGTGACATTGTCGGAGAGTGGAATCAATGGACGGTGTCGGATTGCCTTGTTCTGCTTCATTATGCTCTGGCGATATTTATCTCTGTCAAATTTATACTATTTATTCTACAGGTTAGGGAGAATAGTTCAGGAGGTTCTGGAAAAATGGCAGTTGGGGCGATTCTGGCCAATTGGCCTCATTATACTTGGGAGGGTGTATAATTCATAGTTGGAAGAGTTTATATTTTTTCCATGAATAACAGGTTAGGTGGAATACCACAATCGGTGTACAGTACCTCAAATGGCATATAAGACGTCTAGAGACTCAGAGGTATTCAGTTATACCTCAATCGGGGTATCAGGTGCTATATTTAACAGAATCCTTCCCCACATGCTTCAAGTATTCCAAGCTTTCAAACCTGGATGGTTTTTCGTCATATTGTATCAGTATATTATATATTGTCTTTGGCTGGTGTAGTAGAATTATCACCTCAATTGCATGTTAAATGGCGAATCCATGAGGTATCGCTGGTACCCTTGTCCCGGTAAAGAATTATGTGAAAATTATTCATTCGTTCTATTGCGCTTACCTCACACCAATGAATAACTGACAAATTTCCCCACACGTGGTCTTGAGATACATTTAAAGTTGGCTTTGGACAGGAGTCTTCTCATCCTGTATGCACATCAGTCTGTTTTATCATTACCACCATATCTCAATAGTGACTGCCTAGGAATCCCAAATTTGGCTCACTCTATATGCATGTGGTCATGTAAACAGAAGTCTATTGAAAATCATTAGATTGTCACTATTTGCTTTATTACCACCATATCTCAAGAATGATCAGGCAAAGCGTAACTGAACTTACACCAGACACACATCTGGTCATGGGCCTTAAACTTCTATTATACTCAAGGCTGAGTGATTTTCAGTGCTGTGCATTTTTCGTGTTCACAACCAAAGCTGGGCACAACCTGATCTGCAATGTTTCGCATGTTCGATTTACACAGTTGGATTTAGGGAGTGGCAAATGAGCTAAACTGCCAGGGGTATTAGGTCTGGTTGAAGAAAATCATGGTGGCCCCCTGGCCTCCCCATGTCACCATACTCAATTCACTATGGGTGACTTATATCCCATTATTTATTCTTGGATCAGACTGCTGTGTATCAAAAAGTTAAATATCTGGTCATGCTTGCTCAGGAAAATATCATGGTTCAGCTTTGTTAGTCGAAGCATGACTGGGAAGAACAGATTGATCAGCCATCCCAATATTATTTATATGTAGGAAGGTTGAAAGTTGTTAAACAAACCAGGCAATCTGACTTGCACCTTCTGGTCCAGAGGATATGAGCATTGGAGAAATGAAACAAATATGTTAGACTTCAGCCTTTCAATGCACAGTGGAAAATCTGTTTGGGGGACAATTGAACAACTGATGTAACTGCCTGAATATTGTTTTTTAAATTTTTTATTACAGATGCTGCAGAAATTATCCAAACTCGATGTATTGAGCCTTCTACAGGGAAACACGAGTTCTATGTACACTATGAAGGCTGTAAGTTTGCCATGCTATTTTCTACACATTCACATAAGCTTATCTCTTGAATTCTTCGGACAAAAAATGTATTTTTCAGCCTCAGCCAATCTTATAAATTAATATTGTATCACTGCTCTCCAGTCGTATATGTCGCTATATGTAGGATCTTATTTCAATCGAATTTGGTGTTTAAAGTGCCCAGGCCATGAGTATTTAATAGCCTTATGACATCACAGCCGCATTTGGACTACTCTTCTTGCAGTCGAAGAGGGGGATAGGGTCATCGTCTCTGTTTACCCCAAGGTTTATGCCAAGGACCGGTCCATATATCGACCTCACATTTTGGTGCCACACAATCAGATCTGGAACACAGCAACATCAGAAGATGCCCCGCCAGCATGGCATCTGGCTTGGCTGAGCCAACCAAAAATCCCGTAACATTGATGTCCCCTTCGAAGCACTATGAAGAGTTCTATTTGGTTGACACTCGCCATACTGCAAGCCGGTTAGATCCTACAAGTGACATATCCAAATGGGGGAGCAGATAGGATTTCATTTTGATTAGATTGAGCCTCGGCATGTTGACAGCTATAATAGATATCTTCAGGCCTGTCAGTATCTTGTAGAGCAACCCATTTGTAAACAGTTTTGAACAATTTGAGCTGAATATTGAGGCAGAATATTGTTCAAAATTAGCTTGTGAAGTGTGTTTTGAAGCGATCAAATTATGAAATGCCTAACTGTACTTTTCTACTGCCCGGTAAAGGTGAAGTAGTTCTATTCTAATTTTTGCTTGCTCTATTCCAACAGTTAATCGTAGATTGGATGAGTGGGTTGACTTGGACCGCTTTGATCTTCGTAACAAACTGGAGGACCCGCAGAAAGCGATGAAAGATTTGTCCATCACTCTGACGGATCTCAGCGATGGGACTGACAGGAAAATCACTAGAAACCAAAAAAGAAAGCACGATGAAATCAACCATGTTCAAAAGGTAAACAAGAAACAGACTATCAAATTACTTCAACAAACAATTGCTCAAGGTGGAAGGGCACTCCAAATACCACATGAACTTAATTTGAAAGATTATATTATTTTTGTCTGTGCCAAAAATCTTCATGCTAGATAAGTTAAAGTGTAGTTTTGCAAGTTTAGGTCATAGCCAAGATAATCGTCCAAATTATATAATTTATAACCTGTTTCTTGTTTTACTACTTCAATTTTAACAATTTCAATGTTATAAATATTACTATACACAGTGCCTCGAGCATGTCTGAACTTGACATTATTATGGAATGATAAACCAGGTCACAATGCAACATTGTTACAAAACTATTCCATTCTCTGCATTGTCATGACGTCCCGCAGACATCATCTGTGATGTTGAAACGGGCAGTGCAGATTTCTCTTCCACTGTAGAAAGCTGCCTTTGAATCGTCGGAGACGGCATACGATTGAACTGTTGGGGGAAAACTTTACTACATTTTGTTATTCACATCGTTATCTTGAATATGACGTACAGTTACACAAGTGCCACAGTTACACTTTAAGTAAGAATTTCATGGAGAATGCGGTCTTAGTCAAGACTGCAGTAAGTGCACGTAAAAATTGCTTTCAAACAGATCTTGGTCAGTGTGGTTTTTGAAGATGGCCTTGTATATTGAAACAAAAACCCTAAACGTGTAATGTTGCTTGTCCGTCTGAAATGCAAATAAAATATGTAGGGTGAAAATGGGATTAGTATCAAGGGTTGAAAATAACACATATTTAGAAATCAATTGTTATTGTTTCGTATTCTTTTTTCAGACATATGCAGAAATGGACCCAACAACGGCTGCGCTTGAAAAGGAACATGAGGCTGTAAGGACATGTTCACTGCACTGAATTAATTTTTGTACCTACCATTCTTCTTAAAGTTGATATGTGAAGATTTTATATTTTTGATTTTTACCTCTGTCTGGAAGTCTGTCTGTTCATTTGTCTGTCCATCCGCCATATTTAAAAAAAAAATCAAAATAATTTAAAAGTATGAAATGAATGTATTGTGTGGTGATTACAGAGTTTTGTTGTGACGGAGTTGTCTCCCTTGGTGTATTCAAAATCTCCACTTCAGAAAACCTTTATTCTTGCCACCGCAAAATGATTGTCTCTGCATCTGACAGATCTGAATAACTCAATGTTATTTTGGTCTTGTATAAGTATTTTTAATATCCTAATCACTGCTGGTTTGATTGGACTTTTAGATTACCAAAGTAAAGTATATAGACAAGGTACAGATAGGACGGTATGAGATTGATGCCTGGTACTTCTCCCCCTACCCTGAGGAGTACGGTAGACAGTCCAAACTGTGGATATGTGAATACTGTCTCAAGTACATGAGGCTAGAGAAATCCTACAGATATCACCAGGTTAGTGTTTCGACTCCGCTTGCTTTGTGTGGGCTTTTATCATTATGTTCAGTCCTTCGACATGGTTTACTTTGGCTGCAAAGAGATGAGATTATATTGTTTTCTTGGCTATCATCAGGAATCATTTCATGAAGAAAGAAACATATATGCTTCTCTCCATAACATGAATTTGAACAACACAATAATGTTCTCCCTGAGTCTAATAGTCTAAAAGAAAGTACTAAATGTCTGTTTGTTATTACAATTCATATGATGTTACACACTTGTGAAGGCAGTCCAACACTTGGTTATCCATATTCTGATATAAAGATTGTAAGATTTCAATGTTGCTCAAAATTATTGGCGCAATCTTAATAAAACTTCTGAATTTCTGCCCACAGAGTCAATGTTTTTGGAGACATCCACCAGGGAAGGAGATCTACAGAAAAGGTACAATATCTGTGTTTGAGGTGGATGGTAAAGATGCAAAGGTAAGCCATATTGTGCAGTTGCATCTACAGAATTTAGAATGATATTACTTTTTGGGGCTCAACTTGTTCATTTTCCAATATTCGCAATGGTTTCTTTTAGTGGCATTTAGAAGTTGGGAAGTAGATAAATATACAAATTGCTTATAGATAACTACTTCTAGTTTATTCAGGACGACATTTCGATACAGGTACTCGTATTGTTTTCAAGTCAAAAAATTTGCAGTGGTGTATTTGATAAACAATAATTCTGATGAAATGTGTATTGTTGTTGATACAGTGTGTATTATTTATTCTTGTCAGATTTACTGTCAGAATTTGTGTCTACTAGCTAAGTTGTTCCTGGATCACAAGACCCTGTATTTTGATGTGGAGCCTTTCCTGTTCTATATCCTGACAGAGGTGGACAGACAAGGCTGCCATTTGGTCGGCTATTTCTCCAAAGTAGGTTACCAGTTCGCCCAGGTGCATTAGTTATTGTGAATTGGCATCTGTTTTATTACTCCTCTGGCTAATTTGGCCTTGGGCTATTTTCATCATGTGTGTTCATTCGTCTGTCAGTCACCAATTTTTCATTACGGAGGAGTTTTCCTTACTGAGTTATTGCCCTTCACATTTCAGAATACTGTAGATTAAGTGATATCATCTTATTGATGCAACTCCTACACTTTTGATAAGGTTTACATAATAATTGGTGGATATTATTGGCACAGTCTGAAGATGTGCATGTGCACTTCCCATTGACGGAGAAGTTTTTCTTACTGAGTTCAATCTTAATAAATTAATATCCTATCAATGCTCCCCAATCGTAAATGTCGCTATGTAGGATCTTACTGATTTCAATTTGAATTTGGTGTTCAGAGCGCCCAGCTCATGAATATTTAATAGTCTTATGATATCATGGCCGCATTTTATCTCCTTTACATGCAGTCGGGGAGGGGGGATAGGGTCATGGTCTCTGCTTCAACCCAAGGTTTACACCAAGGACCAGTCCATAATACACCCTGCTTTATGGTGCCAACATGGCAGGAGGGCGGCAACATCAGAACATTCTCCGACAGCTTGGCGTGTAATTCGGTTGAGCCAACCAAAAACCACTCTCATTATGTTCCCTTCAAAGCACTATGAAGAGCTATCCGGATTGGTTGACACGTTACTGCAAGCCAGTTAGATCCTACAAGCGACATATCCAAGTGAGGGAGCAGATAGGATTTATTTTTAATTAGATTGTTACTGAGATCGGGGGGATACACCACCTTCTGATGGCTCTCGTTGTTAACCAGTTATAACACAGATGTTTTGTTACTGTTACCATTTGTAAAAAGTTATTTTTCTGAGTTAGATCTGTTGAATTCTCTGTCTTTTCTGCAGGAAAAGGAATCTCCAGATGGGAACAATGTAGCCTGTATACTCACTTTACCACCATTTCAAAGGAAAGGCTATGGGAAATTTCTCATTGCATATAGTAAGTTTTTAATTTTCATCCCCTACGATGACCACAGAAAATCTTATAACAGAATCTATACAAGATTTTGCATAGCTTGCTTTGAAATCATTCATTCGGTATATTTACTCTACAACTTGAAGTGTTGCCGCATGTTCTCAGTGTTGTGGATGTCTACAAATTTTGCAGAGCTTGCTGTGAAATCATTCATCCTCAATATTCACTCTACAAGTTGAAGCGCTTTGGCATGACTACCAAGACTCTGGTTGAATAGTTTAGAGAACCTGGCTGGAATAGTTTGATAGATAGTGAAGTGTAAACTTCAATTGGAGTTGACCTGAAACATTGTTTGTCCATTTCCCAGGTTACGAGTTGTCAAAGTTGGAGAGTACAGTGGGATCACCAGAGAAGCCGCTGTCTGATCTCGGTAAACTAAGTTACAGAAGTTACTGGTCATGGGTCCTTCTGGAAATACTGCGAGACTTCCGGGGAACACTTTCCATCAAAGATCTCAGGTGAGAACACTGACACACGCCATATCCCCGCTTAATGCTATATTTACTTTGTCTTCGGGAAGTTTCTCTATACTAGTTATCAAAAAAAGATTTAATTTGTACAGAAATTTACAGAGTCACACTGGCCATGTAGTTCACCTTATTCACTTAAATCCGCAAGAAAACACGTACTTCGCATTATCAGTTATTCAGTCATGGAGATATAATTGAATGGCAGACATGGTTCAAAGTAGAAGGTTGATATGAGTGGTATCTGTAATATAGAATGATTTCACCATTTTAATTACAGCTTACTCCTGTAACATTTTCAAAACAGACATCAAAGTTTCACACTTTTGCGACATAACGGCAGTATTAGAAACAGCAATCTATTCATCAAACTTCGATTTTAATGCTTGAATGCTTGTCGGCGAAATCTGGATTAAGTTTTAAAAAATTGAAATTTGATTGGAAGTTAACCCCTTGACTAGCATTTCCAAATGCTAAATATAATAGTAGAATATGTATATTATGTTTGTGTAACACTGCTGTTGATTTTAATTTCAGCCAAATGACGAGTATTACCCAGAGTGACATCATCAGTACGTTACAGTCTCTGAACATGGTCAAGTATTGGAAGGGTCAACACGTGATCTGTGTCACGCCTAAACTAGTGGAGGAACACATCAAGAGTGCCCAGTATAAACGACCTGTATTAACAGTGGACAGTTCCTGTCTACGATGGGAACCGCCCAGGAAAATTCACATTCCTAAAGCTGCCAAAAAATAAACTACCATGAACAATTTACATTACACACTCGTTAACATGGTCAGAGAAATATTAACGCTGTCCTGTTATATATGTATATATACATGTGGGTTTGTGTCGTTTTCACAGGTGAAAAATGTCTGATTTATAAAAGCTTTACTCTATGTTATATAGCAGTTTCAGAGTTTTCATTTGCTATATCAAATATGTTGACACGTTGTTCAAACAGTGCATTGAATAGAATCTCTTTGTTTTCTTCGGAATAATGCAAAAGACTGTGTCGGCCTCAGAAACTGACCATTTCCACTCCCGGAAGACCTGAGTGTAAACAGATGGAACTTCATTTTACACCAGTCATGGCAGTCATTCAGTATTCTTCAAACTGGTCTGAAGTTCTGCATTTATTATTATGCCTCCCCCCCCTCCGTCCGTCCAAGTTCTTGTCCGCGCAATATCTCGGTTAATATTTGATAGACAGGATTGAAACTTGCATGGAATGTGGCCAGTGCCTCGTAGTTGTGCAGCGTAGAGTTTTTTCCGAGTTCCGGTATAATTTTCAAGAGTTATGACCTTTTTCTGAAATCTCTGTGAATGGGACTTGTCCGGGCTGGATCTTGGTTAATATTGTATGGACAAGTATTAAATTTGCATGATATGTGGTCAGTGCCCCACAGTTGTGCAGCTTAAAGTTCCTCCACGTTTCACTTATATTTTCAAGAGTTATGGCCCTTTGTTCCTGAATTTTCCGTGAATTGGGACTTGTCCGGGCTGGATCTCGGTTAATATTGTATGGACAATTACAAAATTTGCAGAATATGTGGTCAGTGCCCTGTAGTTGTGCAGCGTGAAGTTTCTCCACAATTCGCGTATATGTTCAAGAGTTCTGGCCCTTTTTTCTTCAAATCTTTGTGAATTGGGACTTGTAGGGCTGGATCTCGGTTAATATTGTATGGACAAGTATGAAATTTGCATGATATGTGGTCAGTGACCCATAGGTGTGCAGCGTGAAGTTCCTCTGCTTTCAGTTATATTTTCAAGAGTTATGGCCCTTTGTTTATCAAACCTAAGTGAATGGGATATATTTATTTGTCCAGGCTGGATCTCAGTCCATAACCGATTGGACCAGGAAAATGGCTATATTATATGTTATTCTACATTCCAAAGCAGACAACATAGGTTCTGAAGTATGAAATTGCCCTAAAAAGAGTGAATTGGGTGCTAAATTTAAAGTACACTGATCGCTTCATAATTTCATCACAATATACTCCCAAGGAATGTAGGTCTCATAACCAGGTCACATTTTCGGATTTGGCGAATGCCCTGGCGACCATTTTGAATTGAAACATCGTATTATCACTTGTTGGTTGATACTTGGAATATGTATTATGTGAGATATGGAAAAAAGAGTGACTGAAACAGAATTTTTATAATTATCCAAATTAGGCCTCCATCAACCAATAAAGAACAGAACAATGGCGGGGCAGTGTCGGATTAAAGCGGAAAGGGGAAGCATACAATTGAGCAATCTCTGATTGCTTCCTTCCTGTGTTAATATTTACCGTTGATCTGGTAAAATTCTGTGCTGGTTATTATCGTCTTTCACATGAACCTAGGTAATGACACCTTATCCTTTAAAAGAATAACAATGACCCGCATCAGGATGTCAAATAGTTCTATAGTACGAATATATGTAAATACTGTTGAAGTAGTTCAACTTGTTTGTGTATGTGAAAACAATCTGGATCTTGAATAAAAACCATATATATTTTAACTGGTCTTCGTCTCGGTGATTTGAAAGTTCTTCAGATTAGGCGGAGATGTTTACTGTTCTGTAATAAGACCTTGAGAAGCAGGAATTTCTCATTATTTGATTGCAGAGGCTACCCGCATATGTGGAGGTTTTCTTCTCCAATCAGAGCAGATGTGTCGAGGTAACTTCAACAACAATCAGTGATTGATTTTTTTTAAGCCAATTTTTTTTTTTTTTTTCAGAGTTCATTGACATCAAATTATAAGCTTTCGGTATATGTTCAAACACATTCAATATGTCAAATATGCAGGTTTTTTTGTCAAAGAGGACAGCAAAATGTCAGTTGTCTGGTAAGCACTTTGCTACTTTGTTTCATTGTGAAAACACATTTATTGCCAAAAATAACCTATGGTCTTGAAATTTGAAATGTCATTCAAATCTATTCTGTATACTATTCTGACATTTGAATAAAAATTGGCATTTGGACTGGTTTTGTTCGGAGGTTCATGTAGGCAAAATTGAGCAGGTGATATTGATGTTAAAGATGTAATCAGCCTCAAATCTGGGATGAAATCAATGTCTCTCAAACTCGGCGAAAGTGACATATGTTACAACAGGTACAAACTGAAACACATTTGACCACAAAAAACTGAACTTGTTTCTACCATTCACGAGAAAATAGAAGGAATTGATCTTTAAAAATAAACGGCATGGCATGCCGTTTATTCTTCCACGGCCGTGTCAACAAGCGTATACACGTGTGGTGCATTCTACCAACGTATGCTGTGCGACATTACCGAACTGTATGCACGAGCCATGACGTTATCCCATGGCTGCAGCTGTGCAGCATTCAAATTCGTGAGCGTCGCTACGTCGCTCATACGTCACGCAGTGACGTCATTTTCCTCTCCGCGTACAACACACACTCAATGGCGAGACAGAAAAGCCGTCGAAGCGGGCAGAGTTACAAATTTCTCTGACAAGATATTCTTGCATTCGTTGTATATGACGATCCCACTATCATCAAATATAATACATATGGTGCTTTGGTAATCTTCCCTGCTGAAAAAACGCACAGGGGAGAGTTTACAAAATCCATCCATTTTGAGGCTGATTACATCTTTAACAGACAGCTGGCTAAGACATTACTAAGTATATTGTCAAAAAAATGTGTTGATATTGACCATTAGCTGGGTGTTTCAAAGCGGCACACCTTATTCCTATGACCAGCAGTAATTCTATATATGACCACTAAGTCAGAAATTTTGAAGCTAATATCTCTTTACTTGCACCTGATATCTCTTTATTTGCCAGCTGGTCTTTTTTTAAAGTCTAGTAAATATTTTGTTATCAAGGCCATGTTCTACTGACTGGATGAAATAAAAATGTTATCATACTTGAACTACATTCTAAATGTGTTTTATTGCATGGTTGACCATATGTTGAATTAATTGAAAAGTAATCTCTTTAATAATTCAAACACTTATTCTGTCAAATTCTCCGTCAGAATAATCGATAAGGGAAATTTTTTAAGTGGTAACATTCATCACCTGTGTTCAATTATTGAAGAGATTACCGTAAATATAATTTGTGATCGGATCATAACTATAGTTAACTAGGTTCAGTTTGACAACGGACAGTCTATTGCATATTCTACAAATAAAAGCCTGACAATGTGAACCATGGTGTATTTGCTCTATAGGCAATCGACTGAACCATTCAGGGGCTGGCCCCACAGTTCATCATGCACTTAATTGCTTGTCAATCTAGTTTTTTTGAGTTCGTGTTTTACTTAGTAAATAGAAATAATTTATTTTTCACTGTGGATGAAACTGCTGGGATAAATCACTCTAGAACAGGTGTGGGCAATTTTCTTGGCCAAACTTGATCCATTCGGATCCTATTCCAGAGGTCTGCTCCTTGCAGGTTTGTTATCATGGTTATTGCTATAACTGTCCTGAAACCTGATGACGTAGGCCCCCTATAACCATGACAATAAAATTTCACTTCTATCCCTTGATGCAATGCAGGCTCCAACATCCGTGGCAATTAAATGGCTAGTGGGGATCGTTATACAGTTAATTAGCCTGTCAACTCCCTCATGTAACGTGACAACTTAATTGCCAGTGTGAGATCCCTGGGCAGGCACAGTCGGAAGAGCCAGCTTTAATTTGGTGGATCGGGTTACATATAGGACTTCACGTCGTGCAGCACGTGTACTGGGCAATGCTATCGTAGATTTCTGGATAAGTGATCACCTGTAATGCAGATGGATGAATGCACAATTTATCAGGTGATTGAAAGAAGTATAATACGTCTTCAGGGTTCAGGTCCTTTCAAGAAATCCATTTCTTATAAAGTGAAACATACAGTTTTATAAATAGTTTGGAATGGCTAAAGTTGATCGCCAATATCTGTTTCTTTGTCTGTCTTTGGTAGATTCGGGCATGTGATGTTCCGCGAAATACCAACCCATATGTCGTAATAGTCCTCCAAATTAACTTTCGTTTTGGAAATTGCGTCCCCATTTGTAAAATCACAGAAGGATGGACGGGTATCCAAGAAGAAAGTGAAACCACGAATGTTTTTCAACTTCGCACCAATAGCTTTGACAAGAATTCCAGTTATGAATGCGTCCTCTATGGGCAGGTAAGGCAAATATGCAGCACTGTTGAACATTGTCTTTGCTAATCTGCCCGGAATGACGTAAGTGTTCCCCTGAGCATATCCAGGGTAGGTGTCGAAGGGGTATATCGCCCTCGACACGCTCCATTTCCCGTATCGAGGAACTCTGGAGTTGTAATAGATGCGTCCGAAAATCGTATCGCTGGAGTTTTCGTCGTGTAAAATTCGTATTAAACGAGGAACATTGACGAATACGTCTTCATCTGCCTTTAGAATGTACTTCGCATTCGGACAATACACGGAAATCCAGCGAAGGGCTGTTACCATCTTTATGGTCAGATTCCTATAACTGTCTACAAAGTCTGCTTGGACTATATCACCGTAATTCTGTTGTTCCTCAAGAAGAATGTTGTAAGAATGTACGGTTGGAATTGTTCCGAATAGAAAAATCAGCTTGACATTATCAACTTTGGAGCCATCCGACCAAGTGCGGGTGTGACTAACGCTGCCCCATGTGGCCCGGATTGCCGTTCGGATCTCCCGATGGTGGTACACCGATGGAACGACAATCAGCAGGAAGGGACTTTCACTCGCTGCGCAAAGGGAGGCATTATGGAGAAGAAATTCGAAGCCATAGCTATTCAACTTTTCCTTTCGAGGTTTCCAATATTTCTCAGATATGGTGCTGTTTGTGGCTGCCAGATCTGAAGAATTGTTCCTCAACGCACGATTATAATTTAAGCGCTTCACATTAAGTTCAATCTTTACTACGTTCGGAACGTTTGTCAAGGTGGGCACTGGCCTGTTTTGAATGACTGCAGATGCGGTTAGCATCATGGTTATGACGAGGGCGATGACAGCCAGAGCTATCCGATGACGACGGGAATTCAGAAGTCTGCCTATCTTTTGCCTCGTGTAGTAATCTAAGTACAGTATCCCGATCGACATCTTGATTTATCAGATCTCTGTCCAACTGTAACGAAGAAAAACAACATCAGCGATGTAAAAGTTATATTTCGGTCATCGTGTATAATTACATTGAAATATGAAACAGAAATATCACGCCTTATGTCAATATGCATGGAAGAACGGTGTCAAAATACGAAAAAGCTGTTAATTGAATGACAACAAAAGCCACAAATATGCAACTGCATAGGCTATATGCACGGGCTCTCGAAGGCGATACTGGCATACTGTGAATTCGCATGCTGGAATGAAAAAAAGACTCGAAAACTGTATCCTTATTTCGTGAAAAGAACAGACCGAAAACAAACCACAGAGAATCAAGAGGGACTGAAATGATAACCGAAAAAAAAACTAATATAAAAAATACCTATTGGCCACCGCAGTTATTGGCTGACTGTAAAAACACCTAGTCCTGTTCTCTGACATATGCATTCAACACCTCTATGAACGATCTTCGATGTTCCATCGGCATCCATTCATTGCGGCATCTAAACAGCCACTGATGTAACCTCCGACCGTCGTAATTGTACAAAGCATTTCCAAACGAACGGAAGGGAACCGTACGCAGCGGAATTTCGGTTATCTTGCCGTGAAAATAATATTGGTTCAAAGTACTGGTCCGTAACACCAAGAACTGACTATACTACTCCGATGTGCATCATATAGTAAATACTGCCAGCGATGTTGAATTGGTGAATGTTTAGGATTCAAGGTCCCAGATGAGACTACTCGGCTTATACCCGTTAACGACTTCACGTTAACGACAGCCGGGCAAAACAAACTCGCTAATTCCCGAAAGCTCTTTGATGGTTCAATGCTGATTAAGGGCAGCTGTCAGAAGATGCACCAATCCGTTGCGTTGCTATGGAGACTGTTTAATCATAGTGTATACAGAGTAAGACTTCAACGCATTAATTAAGCAGATGCACCGATCTCTTCGACATCACGTATCATATACTTTACCTTATCATCGTGCTGATCTTTAGGGAGAATATACAAAACCTACCGTATATTGTTGCAATATCAGATAATGAAATAAACCTCCTGCATGGAAAGTCCTTTTTATACGCCATGGCCGAGGTCAAATGTCATGGTCGCTGTGGCCGACCAAATAAAAAAATCATTGAAATTTGCTGTTTTGTGACTTCATGGGTAGAAGATGTGTCGCATACCAAAGTTGAGGTCAAGGTCATTGTGACCCCAAACCAGGAAATCATTAAAATCGCATTTTTTTTTAATACATTAAACATGTGTGTCACAGGTACATTATGTGTCACATACTAAAATTGAGGTCAAGGTTAAATGTCAAGGTCACTGTGGCTCAATGAATCGCAACCTGTAACCATCTCGGTCATCTATACGCGGTAAGACTGACCCTGGGATCGTGTGTATCCATGTTCAGCCTACTTTCGGCAACTGCAGGAGGGAATTTCCATATATATTTCAATACCACGTGACTTCGTCAGCCAATCAGCTAAAGTCTACCTACGTAGCCCCAACGTAACTCGCCATTTTCGAGTCATGTGATGAACTACTTGTTCAAAATTTCAGATCTACCACGCCTCTTGGATGATACGAAAGTTATACATACCTATATATTTTGTAAGCACAGGCAATATCTGTTTCAGAAGTAAGTAGTATATACAGAGCAAATTGAGGGAATAGCGCCTCACTGCGCATGCGCAGAACTGGGTGTGACGTCAGAAGTGTGTCTGTGCGCATGTGTGAGTTGAGATGTGAGTGGGGTGGGTTCAAAATGGCGGCCGTTTATTTGACCCACACGACACCAATCGGTTGATGTGAGTGGGGTGGGTTCAAAATGGCGGCCGTTTATTTGACCCACACGACACCAATCGGTTGAGTGGGGTGGGTTCAAAATGGCGGCCGTTTATTTGACCCACACGACACCAATCGGTTGACCGATTGGTGTTGTGTGTGTCAAATAATTGGCCGCCATTTTGAACCCACCCCACTCACTCCGGTGCACGGATTGGTGTTGTGTGTGTCAAATAATTGGCCGCCATTTTGAACCCACCCCACTCACTCCGGTGCACAACGCATTGGTGTTGTGTGTGTCAAATAATTGGCCGCCATTTTGAACCCACCCCACTCACTCCGGTGCACAACGGATTGGTGTTGTGTGTGTCAAATAATGGGCCGCCATTTTGAACCCACCCCACTCACCGGGGTCATGTATAAAAGCAGTCGATTTTTAGGGAAAGGGTGTATTCAATTGCACTACTTTGTGGAGCACTCTGACTTACCTGACCTGACCAGCCAGCCTGCCTGTTTCACCTCTAGTCTGCTTCACCTCTAGCCAGCCAGCCAGTCAGCCAGCCAGTCATCCAGTCAGCTTGCCTGTGTTGTATGAGCTGTGGAGAACCCTTTACTTTTTTCACTTTTACCAGTGCAAATTCACCAGACTTTTACACCGAAGCAGTTTTTCACCAGCCTGAGCCCCTAGTCATGGAGTCAGCTGACCTAGTGACGCTTCGAAAGAACCGTGTTCGCCTGGTTGATGAGATGGAGCATGTGGGCGCATTATGTGATGTGCTTATGGCCGATAGCATAATCCTGAAACAGGGTGTCGAAAATATCATGGCGGTGAACACTCCTTCAGGACAAAACAGAGCTCTCCTCGACGATCTACCGCGCCGTGGTCCTTGTGCATTTCTAGCCTTCGTGGAGGCGCTGAAGAAGACGGGAAATGAAGAACTAGCAGATCTATTGAAAGCCGACGACGACGTTCTACCAGATGAGGATATGTTAGTGGTGGACGAAGAGCGTACAGCTAGCAAACGTACTAGCCCAGAGAGTACTACACCTGCTAAACGGGCTGGACGACCCAAACGCCCTCGACTAACACCGTTAGTAATACCTGTGGTTGAGAACCAGCAAGTGAAACAAGAACTTCCTCTGTCTGTCCAGGAGATCAACAATCTGATCGACGCGGCTCACCAGGCAGCTCACAAGGACATTTGGGAGCTCTCACCCTATTTAACGGTCAGTGTCAAAGACGAAGAAGTGCATTTTAATGCAGCGGGCTTTAACGACAGACCTGGTAAGCATATTGCCATGAACTTGGACACCTGGCAAAAACTGGAGGCCCTTGATTACGCCATCGATGTGGTTATTCGTGACCAGGGGAATGACGAAGCGAAATTTCCTGTGGGTGACGACATCTATGTGAGCTGTGCTTATTTCAATGACCAGCTCCTGGTCCATATTCGAAAATGGCGAAGGCGTTTAGATACGCAAGAGCTGGTGGCTTGTCCTCAAGGGGTGACATTGAAATTAACGGCCTGGCGGGAGTTGCAGAGTCTAGCCAGTACAATTCGTCAAACTCTGACCTACCAGGTGTCGCACTATATATATGAGAAGTACATCGAGACAGTTCTGCAGCTCATCACACCTCACATGAACACTCTGGTAGCCTCATACGAGTCCCTCACTGAAGCACTACAGGCTGTGACCGAGGCGCAAATTGCTACGGCAGTGGTAGCGGCTTGTCCTTCCAAAATCCCACGTGAAGAGATCGTGACGTACATCTATGTGCACCAAGGACGGAAAGATGATGATGAATTCAAACAAGTCTTGTTGACGAACTATTGAGAACAAGGAAAAACATGTATTGATCTGCAGAGATTGTATTACAAAAATTCAGAGTTTTTTCACTGTTAATTGTATTAAAAAAAATTCAATACTTACCTATAATTGTATTAAATTCAATTGTGAATACGTTCATTGTGTGTTAATAAAAAATAGTAATTAAAAAATGCTTAGTGTTCATTTTTTCCTTTTTTTAATAGTCAAATAGCTCCAAAAACGTCTATTTCCATTCTTGCGCATGCGCAGAATGCTGATAGTTCAACCCACACCAGTCCATCAGATGGCCCTTCATCTCACCTTCACATTGATACCTCACTCGGCTCCATCGGGCCACTAGGGGCTCTCCTAGCTCCAAAAAGGCTATTTTGCAGATAAATATCAACATCGGGTGTACGAAGATTTTTTTATTTTAGAGGTAGTGGGTCGAGTGAGGTATTAAATGGAAGCTGACGTGAAATGCTTCACATTGATACCTCACTCGACCCGATTGGACCACTAGGGGCTGCCCTAACTCCAAAAAAGGCTATTTTGAAGATTGCGCATGCGCAGAATGCTTATAGTTCAACCTACACCAGTTCATCAGATGCTCCTTCACGTTACCTTCAATTTGATACCTCACTCGACCCGATTGGTCCATTAGGGACGCCTCTAACTCCAAAAAAGGCTATTTTTGAAGATTGATATTTTTGATATCATCTTCGCGCATGCGCACAATTACCCTAATTCAAGCCCATACCCAGTCTATCAGATGCTCCTTCACGTCACCTTCAATTTAATACCTCACTCGACCCGATTGGTCCATTAGGGACGCCTCTAACCCCAAAAAGGCTATTTTCATAGCCTTCGGCCTTCGCACATGCGCAGAAAATTCAAAATAGCCTTTTTTGGAGTTAGGGCAGCCCCTAGTGGTCCAATCGGGTCGAGTGAGGTATCAATGTGAAGCATTTCACGTCAGCTTTCATTTGATACCTCACTCGACCCACTACCTCCAAAATAAAAAAATCTTCATACAACAGATTTTGATATTTATCTTCAAAATAATCTTTTTTGAGGTTAGAGGCGCCCCTAATGGTCCAATCGGGTCGAGTGAGGTATCATTGTGAAGCATTTCACGTCAGCTTCAATATGATACCTCACTCGACCCTCTACCTCAAAAATAAAATTTTGTTGACCTGACGTATGAAGATTTTTGTTTTGAAAAAAAATTTTTTAAAAAAAATTTTTTTTGGGGAAAAAGGATGATGGACATCTGGTGTTAGTTGGGTGTGCTTAGGAAAGAAGTTTTCTCTTCCGGAAAGATGGGTTGGCCCTCAAAAGGGCCGTTGATAGTGTGATACGACACACTCAGGCGCGGTATATTCGCTTCACGCCTCCTACATGTTTTCTGCATATCGGGCATTTTATTTTCAAATGGGACTCTCCGGCATCAATGCAGCGACACATCGCACCTTGACACGTCAGGGTTACCCAGCAATCCTTACATAGGCAAAGATGTCCACAAGGTAACACGGCGTACCAACTTTCCTCCTCCGTACAGATACTGCATCGTGTTTATTTCTCTTCGACACGGCGTTCTTTCTTGAGTATGGTAATTTGCGCCTCCATCCCATTCAAGGTCGTCTCCATCCCATCCAGCCCTCTCTGCATGACCATAATCTGTTCATTGAGTTGGATTATCTCGACTTGGTGGCGACAGGTTTGTGGTGTTTCTGCCGCTGAAATTGTGGGAGTTTCGGCAATGGTAGGAAGTCCGGCTGTATGGTCTTCAGTCCTTATACTTTCAGTGTAGACAGGCGGTGTCATCGTGGTTGTTGTTGCAGGTCTATTAGTACTTAGCCAGGGTAGCTCGTCTTGTTCTCCACTCTCCGTCACATCACTGTCGTTTTCTTCCATTCTGTGTATGTCTTGGTCCTGTTGTTCACTCAGTCTTCGTATCCGGCTACTCTCTTCTGTTCTCACATCTTCCCGCAATTGTTGTGCCAGTTCTTCGGTACTGTTGATTAACGTGGCTTCGTCTTCAAGCACTCGTTGAAAACTGGAGATGATCGTCAATCCCCCTCCATCTTCTTCTTCATGGGCAACGATTTCTCTGTGTTCTTCTGTATTAGCAATTCTCGGATCTCGAGTCGGATGATGTGTAAACAGAGCACGGCGTCTTCGAAAACTCATGATGGTGTATTGGTGAATACATATCAAAATTATACGCTATTTATAGTCTAGTGGGGAGGTGAGTACAAAATGGTCGTCATCCACAAGCCGCCATTTTTAACCCACCCCACTCACCGGCGTCAGTGAGTGCAAGATATAGGCTGACCCACTGTATAGTGATTGGGAGTACAAAATGACGGCCAATCCATAGACCGCCATTTTGAACCCGCCCCACTCACCGGTGTCAGTCAGTGCAAGAATCCCACTGTGCTGTGTCTACCCCTTGTCCCAAAGCATTAAAATTTCTTATTATTTTTTCGATAAAACCCGTCACAATTTTCATGGAACTATTAGACGACTGTCACCCAGAGTCTACACGTTTTTTTAGTCAGGAAAATCAATTTATTTTCAATATATCTGGTGTTTCAGACTCCCGTACACGATTTTTATGGGTTTAAAATCAATAAAAATTAATAAAATAGCGGTAGTGTGTAGCGTTAGACGGTTAAAATTTTAAAATACAATACATGGAATGGCCTGAGTGCATCTTGCAATAAAAATATAGGTGCGTTGACAGTTATTGAAAAATGACAGTCGTTTTTAAAATGGGGAAGAAAACACAAATATTGGCAGTGTCGTAAAAATATATCACACAGCTAGAGTGTTCTCGCTCACGTCCGCGTGAATTACATTATAAATAGCGCTGTATTTTTTTTAATTATTCACCAGTACCCAGTCATGCAGTCACTACCGCTCACTGAAATCAAGGATATTGACGACTTCATCACCCATGATGAAAATCAACTCTACGGGAATATCATAAGTTTGGAAGATCATGACCAACCCTGGATAACTGATATCATGGCAGAATTATTTCCTCCTTCACCTGGGAACCAGCCTGCTTCAACTTCAACCCTACCGGATGTTTTTCCAGGCGTCGCCCCCTATTTTGACAAGATACAAGCCGAGTTAGAATGCATCGAGTTAGAAAAGATGTTGAAATCACCCCCAGCTCAAGACGAACCGGTACAAGAGAGACCCGCCGAAACAGAGGGAAGCACCCAGGCTACAAAAGAACAAAGACCCGATGCCAAGGCAACAGAGAACAGAGGAGAACATGTCACCAAGAAGCGGGTACAGAAAAAAAGAAAAGATGTCCGGCTACGCAAGAGGCAAGACAGAACAGATACAAGGGACAAGAGAGAGAGGAGACCTCCCCCCCCTTCAAAAAATGCACGATCAGGTGTATTATGTTTGGGCGATCACCACTTCAACATTGGGCTGTAACACAGAAAGACAAAGCCAATTATATCTACCCTGTGTAGAATGTTCGAACCAATTTGCCCGGTTTGCCATAGCCCCTTGCGGTCATTCGGCATTGTGTTCAGTCTGCATCCATCGTCGAGCAGGTATACCTAGCTGTGCAGAAGCCAATCATCCCCAACCGTGTGAACTATTACCTCTTACCTGTACCGTATGCGCTGAGAGAAGACGCCGACTCGAGATGCCCTCAACGATGTAAATTTATTTACATATCCAAAGGTTCTTTTAAGAACCACCTTATTTTTCCGAAAGAGAACTGCTAAATCACGCACAAAATTAAAAAACGAAATCCCCACACCTTATAACCCCTGTGTTCATTCAAAATAAAATCCCCGTTATTCATTCGGGCTATTTGATCAAAAATAAATTACCCATTATTCGGGGTTATGTCCCCCCGGTTGAAAAAAAAAAATAACAATCCGTTATCGCGCAGACTGTTTATTAATTAATGGGGGCAAAAAGAAAAAAATCCTGTGTTTGATATATGTGATAGAGATCCGTTCTGACAAGAACGTTTTTCATATAGGCCAGGGATTGTTTTTTTTTTATTTGCTAATTAAAAAAGGAGTAATGTAGGACATCTGTGCGTTAAATTCATGTGCTCAGTTAAGAAGTTTCCTCCCTCGGAAGGAATGGTTTTGTCCTTAAAAGGACAGTTATTTTTTTTCCCAGTTTATTCTGGGGAGAGTAGCTTACATCTCCTTGGTTGTCCGGTGGCTCACGTAATGGCTGATGGCATAGTACCGGTAGGGGCTGATTCCCTCTTCTTCATTGATGTCAGCATCCAGGGGCTGCCCGTCTCTGAACCGGGCAGCCGAGATGGTCGGTGGCGGTTGTTCATACACTATTTCAGGCATGTCATCAGCATCATCCAGTAGGCAGGACGGTCCAAGATCTTGTAGTGGAAAAATGTCCTCATCTATACAGGCCGATAGATCTGGGAAAATGATAGGGGTGTCGGTGTCTTCATCCAGGCAGGCAAGATCTTCTTGGGACAGAGGAGGGATTGTCTCTTCCGCTGTTGTCTCTTCCTCTGTTGTCTGTTCCTCCACCTCTTCCGCCCTTGACACTGTACACGATGGTGGTGTTCTTCTCGTTGGTGGTAGTGTAATGTCCAATACTTCATTACACCTCTAAATATCGAACACATGAGGTTCGGGCACTGTGGTTGCCGGTGTACCAGGAGGACTGGGATGCATTGCATGCATCACTTCATAGAGTTGATCAAACCAGTCCTCCTGGTTGATGGTTGAATGTGCGGCAGCCAACAGTGCCCGCACATTGTTCGATGTCGTGTCTTCACCCTCATCTTCATTCAATAAATTGGCTCTCCATCCTCTAAACTCATCCCGCCAAAAACGACGAATATATTGGCGCATCACTCTTTCTTTACGTTGTGGTAATCTCGAACTCATCTTGGCTGTGTATGTTGCACTCTGAAAATTTTTATGATAATCCTATGGAAGAGAAGCCACTATATATAAACAAGACGCGGACGTCAGCGAAACCGGGTAGGCAGCCGAAAGAAAATGGGAACCCTGGAAAATTCGGTGTGTTTCCTTCTCAATTATAAATGCCTGTTATTTTTACAATACAGCTCACCGCTCGTAGAATTTTTAGTTCCAATTCATCTCACATAAATCAAGGACTCGTATTAAAAATTTCAGCCGTCTACCCTTTGACTACGTCCTGATTTTAAATTTTTTACCGAGTTTCGAGCCGTAATCTTGGAATACGAAAAATACAGAAAACCCGCTTCATTAAAAATAAATGAATGTTCTGGATTAAAAATAGAGCAAGTCTATCACTTAGCAATCGATACGCAGGCCCTGAAAATTCCAGTTCGTTTCGATCATGAAAACTGTAGCAAATCAAGAAAACAGTGCCTTCATTTACGGGAAGAACGCACATTTCTACGCAGTTCGCGGGTCAAATTTCGCGCCGACGGAGTTGCGGCAGAGACAACGGAGTTGCGGCCCCTTGGTTATAAGTGGAAAAGTGCATTGTACCAATTTATGCTGTTTGATAATTTATTAAATGTGTTTGTCGTAGGAATACCCTTGTTTTATTAAGGTAACATTATGAAAAGGATGTGGGCTACCTATTTCAGTCATTGATTCCGTGAATTAACGGTGCCTTAAATTTATAAGCTGTATCATGCGTACTAGGGGTACACACTTTATCATTTAAAAAAACCCTTCACGTACGTAGAGCCTGTATTACCTATATACTATGGCTTGGCAAGCCTCGGGTTTCACTCTCTCACAGCCCTAGGGATGGTTCTGATAATTATTAAGACTTGAAATTCTAGTCCAGCCATGCACTAAATTTATTTTTTATCCTCGTATGAGTCCAGACTATTAATTTAGCCACTCGGAGAGCATCTAAAAAAATAATGGCAGTGTTAAATTAATTTCCCAGGGTATTTTTTTATTTTTAACCATGAAAAATTGAATCGATCTATATATAAATTTTTGTCGGGCTAGTATTTTTTGTCATTCTTCATGATGGCATCGCCGGGCAAAGAGCTCGCGTTCTTTCAAGTGACGTCGAAAGTAATTCTTATCGTGTACGAGCATGAATTGCGCCTTATCGAGGAACATCCGATCGAAGTGAAATTAACTTTAAGCCTGGCCGGGTGGACGCTATTGACACGTGTGTTACAAAGCCAAGAACCCGAAGTCGATTTTTTGCCTGTCGGTGACGATGTGTACCTGCGGCGGAGTAGAGAGCATTCATTTTTTCCCCGGTTAGAACAGTGTCGCGGTAGCGGTATTGTGCTTTGGCCAGCATTATGGGCGGGGCTGAAATCTATCATTACCGAAGTGGATGCCGTACTCTACCCGGAAACCCATTCCATCATCACCCGTACCCTCACCTCGGGTTGTACCATAATAATATATCCTGATCGCATCGATCTCATTGACGATGACTCGCGCTGCTGGTGCGTCCCTGAACCCGCGCGTATCACATTATCGCTCGAAGGCTGGACTACCTTAAAACGTGTATTATTCTGTGATTTGGATGGCGATAGTATCTACCTGGATCACGATGTATACATTTTTCGCGGCCCTTATTTTGCCCGATTGATCTCTCTCAAACGAGGCGGATTTACGCTAGATCCCGACCTGTGGACGGCTTTGCAAAAAATAGTTCCTGTGGTCGATAAAGTATTCTCTGCACACGACCCGCCTCTCACAGAATAGAGCCTATAAATACCAGGGGAAGAGACAGAGTGTGTATCAGTTGGACATTGAGAGCAAGCATGTCGCTACGAGCCATTTTGCCTCTTACACCGAGTGTACGGTTATACGTTTATGCAGATAAAGTCAAACTGGCGAAAGACGCTCTAGCTATTTACTGGACGCCCGCTGAATCGCTATGGAATCCCGTGACACTACAGCGTGATGGGTGGAATAAATTTAAACGCGTGTTGAGCGGAGAATTGGATGGAGAGCTCGTTCACCTGGATAATGCCATGTACGTGTATACCCTACCACCCCTGTGCATACGTGTGGGCCGCTACAAAGATACGCGCAGTATCAGCCTAACTCCCTCTGTGTGGGACGCCTTGAAGAAAATAATGCCTATTGTCGACCAGTTATTATCACCGGACGATCGATCCCCTCAACAATTAGCGTGGGTTCGTGCTATAGAACACGCGTTCGCTGAACCGCATGAAAGACTACATCAGGCAGAATTTTCTTTCTGTAAACCCGCTACTACAGCCGGGAAAAAAAGGCCTATATGTAAAGAATGCACAGCGGCTAGAGGGTCAGTATCACCCCGGGAAGAGATCGACACGGACGGGAGCGAACGAAGGAAAAGTGTGTGATGCGGCGGCGGTCGGAGAAAAAAAAGGAGACGTCTATTAACAAAGTATTAACTGATTTGTATTATAATCCGACGAGTGCAGCTGCCTATAGTGGTGTGGGGGCATTGACTCGAGCGGCCCAAGGCATTAGTCGAAGTGAAGTTCGAGACTGGTTAAAAACTCAGGATACGTACAGTTTGCATCGAGCTGCCCGACGTCATTTTCGTCGTAACCGGGTCATCGTGGGAGGGATAGACGCGCAATGGCAAGCGGATTTGGTCGACATGAGTCGATTTGCACCTCAGAATGATGGACACCGGTACATATTGACCTGTATCGATATTCTATCCAAATATGCCTGGGTCCTGCCCGTGCGTACCAAAACAGGAGAGAATCTCATAGCCGCGTTTCAGCAGATTTTCAAGACGGGGCGCAAACCTCTTTATTTACAAACAGATGAAGGCACAGAATTTCTCAACCGACCCTTTCAAGCCTTTCTTAAGAAAAAGAAGGTATTTTTTTTTCACACGTACAATGAGACGAAAGCATCGGTAGTGGAACGCTTTAATCGCACCTTCAAAGGACGCATGTACAAATATTTTACGGCTCAAAACACACGACGCTACCTGGATGTACTGCCTCAACTAGTCCAAGGCTACAATAGGGCCTATCATCGCAGTATTCAGCGAGCGCCCCGTACTGTGACAGAAGGCAACGAACATCAAGTACGTGCTACGCTGTACTCCTCCAGTCCACCCTTGACGGCACCCCGTTACAAACGGGGAGATGTAGTGCGGATCAGTAAAGTGAAAGGACAATTTGAAAAGAGTTATTTACCGAACTGGAGTGATGAACATTTTGTCATCGTGCGCCATAAACCTCGACAACCCCACGTCTATCAACTGGAAGATCTACAAGGAGAGAGACTGCAAGGCACGTTTTACGAGGCAGAATTACAACCCATAGTGAAAACACCGAAAGACTATTACACGGTGGAAAAGATTTTGAAAACGGAACGTCGACGTGGGATTCGCTATCATTTCGTCAAATGGCAAGGCTGGCCTCGTTCGTTTAATTCCTGGGTGTCCGACCGTGACATGAAACGTCTATAAATTCTAACGCCTATCACCCCCCGCCTTCAGTATAGGATTTGTACCATGGATAGTACACGTCTACCCTTACTGTTAAGAACTCGAAAAGCACAAGTCGGTACTGTGTTGTGTCTAGTCGTGGTTCTGGGTACGTTATTTACCGGTGTGTTCTACGATTTATCATACGTGATATCCTGTTTCAACACCCTGCGTTCTCCGTCATCCACCACGTCTCCACTGCCTACACTAGCCCAGACGTCAAGGGTCCGTCACGTCTCCACGCAGACACCTACCCCATCGTCTACTCCAGCCATCACGTTACCCCGCTACATCCAGCCCACGACCACAACGATCCGTACTACCACTCATCCTCCATCATCATCATCCCTGAGAAGCGAGCCTTCCACTCTACCCTCTAGTACCACCACCACTACGACGACACCGCTCAACAGATTTGAAGTGGATGCCCGTGAATCACCCCGTTTACCCCGACAACGGTATCCCTTCGAGTACTATCCCCTGCGCCGGCCCCGACAACTGACTTCTAAACGTCAAATCATCCCCTAAAGAAAATGGACCCACGATGGCAGCATCCATTCACGTGCCTCATCGCTGGACCGACCGGGTCGGGAAAATCACACTTTGTTCAACGTCTCATCCAACATGGGTCAGCCCTGATTTCACCGCCTCTAGCGCGTATCCTGTGGTGTTATGGCGCTTGGCAGCCCGCGTATGAGGCACTGGCCCGTGTCCCAGGACTCACCTTAGTGGAAGGCTTACCACCTGAGGAACTACCCCCAGACACCTTGGTCGTGGTGGACGATCTCATGACGGAAACGGACACTCGAATCACCCGGCTCTTTACCAAAGGCAGCCATCATCGGCGGTTGAGCATTATTTACATCGTACAGAATCTCTTCAGTAAAAACAAAGAACACCGGAACATTAGTTTGAATGCTCAGTATGTGGTGTTATTTAAAAACCCCAGAGACGCGTCACAAATTACCCACCTGGCTCAACAGATGTACCCTAAGAACACGGCCTTTGTACGAGAAGCCTTTGAAGATGCCACCCAACCTGCGCATGGCTATCTCCTCATCGACTTGAAACAAGACACGCCCCAACCCCTGCGATTGCGTACCCTGATTTTTCCCGGTGAACTACAGACGGTGTACACTCCCAAATGAGAAGAGGATAAAAGAAGAAGACAATGCACTCTAGCCTTCATTTCCTCAACATGTCTGCACGCGTACGCAAGCACGCGCCCGCTCTGCGGGTATTACGCAGCGCGCCCCCGGAAGTAGCGCGGGCCCTGGTGCGCGGCGCGGATCCCGACTTGGTCCGGTGTTTGTGTGAAGTCGCCCATAATGTATTAAAAGGCAATGTCCCCCTCAGTCCTCTGCAGAAAGGGAAATTGCAACGGCACAAGGCAGGTCTCCGAACGTTGGTCAAGAAAACGGGCAGTGTGAAGAAAAAGAAACAGGTGTTACAGCGAGGTGGATTTCTCGGCGCACTCCTCGCTCCCTTAGCCGCTACTGTACTGGGCCCGTTACTCGGTTCCATCTTGGGAGGACGCTAAATGGAGCATACGAAAAAAATGATGCTGGTCGAACCTCGACTGTTACAGAGTTTACAATCCCCCTATCCCGTCCCGGCCACCGTGCAACAACTGCAGTCTTTGGATGAAGAAATGAATAATATACTCCAACGTCGACTGCCCGATCACGAGAAAATTCAACTCTACCATCATACGCTGAACCAGTACCAGACGTTTATGGATCAATATAGAGGGAGGAGTACTAGTACGCCACCACCACTACCTACTACCACCCTACCCTACCCCACCACTCCCACCCCCACCGTCATCCTCGGCCTCACCTGAACTGGAACAGGAAGTGTTGGCCAGTGTGCCTAAAGCCTTCAAGACCAAGGCGCGTTTATTGTTGGAGCGAGTGAAACAGCATGCCGATATGAGTTGGAACAATGAAGGAAAATTGCTGATTCGCAACCAAGTGGTACCGGGGTCTCATATGACCGATTTGATCAACGATATGGTGCGTTCTCGCAAACACTCTAATCCCCCGGGCTGGGAAGCCTTTGCTCAGGCGTTAAAAGACACACACATCCATCAAGAATTGGTAGGCAATCGTGAACGCTGGAAGTGGATGCAAGCCCCCTCTCGACGTCTCCCCACTACCCGGGAACGTGAATGGCAACCGCAGACACCGCCCAAAACACCCTCACGGCAAAAAATACGGCGATTTCACCCCTATGCCTCCCCTAGAGCGACCCTACCACAACCACGACGATCACGACGCCGAGTTAAGGCGCCCAAGGCCTGGGAATCTTTATAAAAACCCGGTGCAGAAGCCAGAACCACTCAGTCGTCATCATGTTTTACCTGACGTTGCCCAGTAATAGTTCACTCGATGTGTTTCCTGACAACACCTTGACCAAGTATGTCACTCAATTACCTCAACCGTTACATTTACCTGGACGATGGGAATGTGGCCTGGTGGAAATTCAATACCCTTACTCATGGTACAACGTACCAGGCGGAGAAGTATGGTACGAAGTGACCTACGAAGATAGAATCTACAGACTGACTCTCCCCCCAGGCCAATACGATACACCGGCGAAGTTCATACGGGCTCTGAATGCCATGATGGAGTACAAGACTCTAAAGCAGAGCGCAGACGATATAACCACTCTGACAGCCTTACGCTTCAAGAGAAACATAGCCTTCGAGGTCAACGTACACAACGACAAGAGCTCTATCAGCCTCACCGACAACGTGAACATAAAACTCAGTCCTACACTAACGCAAATGTTAAGGATGCCTTACAGCGTCATCAAGGGTTCCACCATTGTCAACGGTACACATTTGATGGATATGAAAGTAGGTAGGTACGGACTGTATGTCTACTCGGATGCCGTGGACAGCCATATTGTGGGTGATATGAACTCACCTCTGTTACGGGTGGTGCCCATTAGCCAGACGTATGGCGAACAAGCCACCCACAGTTTCAACCCTATCATGTTCCTGCCCGTACGCCATACCGATATCGAGACGATCACGATAGATATAAGAGATGACACGGGACGCCCGATCCCATTCGAACGAGGAAAAGTGGTGCTGACACTTGCTTTTCAACAAACCCGCTCTCCTCACTTCGTATAATATGTACGTACCTTACCAGTGTCATACGACCAGCTATGCCGACTACTACAAGAAACAAACGGGAGGAGGCATGCCCATGTTTAGCGGGGCACGCATGCAACGAGGTCACGGATTGGGAAACATACTGGGCAGCATTGTGAAAACATTTTTACCCATGGTGACACGGGGTGTGAAAGCGGTGGGAAAACAAGCGGTACGCAGTGGATTGCGCGTGGCCGGTGATGTGATGGAAGGCACAGCACCCCGACAAGCCTTCAAACGCCGGGCTAAAGAAGCCGGGAGTGTGTTGATCGCCAAAGCCCTTAAAAGACAAACGCCGACACCGCGAAGAGTCAGTCGACGGCCAACACACCGACGACGCACACCCCAGAGGAGAAGGACTAAGCCCCAGAAGAAAAAGAAGAGGAGTAGTAGTAGGAGAGATATCTTCGCATAATGGCCTTCATTCACTCCGAGTCCTGTCCGTCTACCAACAGTGAATTGGATTTGTGGACTATTCCACCCACCCAAACCAGTGTAGCCGAAGGACGTTGGGTAGAACATCGACCCCTGGCTAGCCTGACGGGAGTGGGTCCCATAGAATTTACCATTGAAAACAAAGATACGGCCTACCTGGATTTAGCCCACACCTACTTGTACGTGAAAGCTAAAATAACGAACAAGGACGGGACGGACCTAGCGGCCACTGCGAATGTAGCCCCGGTGAATCTTTGGCTGCACTCCCTGTTCCAACAGGTGGATATCAGTCTGAACGATAGACTCATCAGTACGTCCAACAATACGTATGCGTATCGAGCCTACCTGGAGACGCTGTTGTCGTACGGCAGTGATGCCAAACTATCACACTTACAAGCTGCGCTGTACTACAGGGATACACCCGGAAACCAGAACATGCTACTCCCTGGCAATAATGGGTACGCCAGACGCAAAAGATTAGCAAGAGAAAGCAAGTCCATCGATATGATGGGACGACTGCACGCCGATCTGTTCCTGCAAGACCGCTACATGATGAACGGTGTATCCATCAAGATCAAGTTGATCCGTTCCTCACCTATGTTTGCCTTAATGGCGGGTGGGGAGGGAGCTATCGATTACAACATCATCATTGAAGATGCAGCCCTGTTTGTGCGTACGGTAGATTTGCAACAGGGGGTGTTGCTGAGTCACATGCAAGCCTTATCGAAAAAAAAAGCCCTGTACCCCATCCGACGCGTACAGACCAAGGTGTTCTCGGTGCCCGCAGGTACGATGATGGCCAACAGAGAGAATTTATTTCTAGGAGATCTGCCTAAACGTCTTACCCTGGGGTGTGTGACCAACACCACATTTAATGGAAATTGGGCTGAGAATCCGTTCAAATTTGATCATTTCAACATCAACTTTGTGGCACTGCACGTGGCCGGCCATCAAATTCCAGCCCGCCCCTTACAACCGGACTTTACTAACGGAAACTATGTGCGGACCTACCTGAACCTGTTTACAGCCACAGGACAAAACAACCAGGACGAAGGCAATACCATCAGTCGAAAAGACTTTAGCAATGGGTACACATTGTTCGCCTTTGACCTCACCCCTACCTTGGAACACGATCATCAACTGGCTTTACTGAAGAAAGGAAACCTACGGTTGGAACTGCGTTTCTCCCTCCCTCTACCCAGCACCATTAACGTGATTTGCTACGCCGAGTTTGACAACGTCATCAGCGTGGATGAGCAAAGAAACGTGCTGTGTGACTTCTCCAGCTAAACATGGATACAGAACAGCTGATGGACATACTCCAGCGAGATGCCAAGATCCCCTTTCGAGGTGTGTTTCCACGCAATGTGTTTCCCACCCACTCCACCACCCCTGCAGCCTACATCCTGAATACAGACCCGAAGAGTCGACCCGGTGAACATTGGATAGCTGTGTACGTGGACACCCAAGGCCAAGGCGAATACTTTGATTCCTACGGACTTGCACCCCTCCATGCCGATTTGGTGAAATTCATGGACGTCTCCACGACCGAGTGGCGTTGGAATACGCAAAGATTACAAGGCCCCTTGAGTAGTGTGTGCGGACAGTACTGTGTGTTTTATCTCACTCACCGGAGTAGAGGACATTCTATGCCTACCATTGTACATATGTTTGATGATTATTGTCAAGCCGAAGACCGGGATGTTCTCGTCTATGACTGGACGGCCTCTCGTTTTAATGTGCATGCTCCATTTCTCTGGTTAACTTAAAAAAATGTACTGCGCGCAGACCTCCCTTGTTTATTATTGTTATGACGTTGTTGTTCTGACGTTGAATAAATTGATGAAAAAAACACAATGATGGGTTTTGACTTTCTCTTTTTTATTTAAGTCAACAAGGATTAGACTATACAAAATAGAAATACAGGGTACAAAATAGTAGGGTATGTACACATAGAATAGTAGTGGTATATATACAAAAAAAGTTCTGCCAGGAGTAGGATTCGAACCCACGACCAGCAATTGCTGACCAGCACTTAGGACTGGCGCCTTAGACCACTCGGCCATCCTGACTTTTACATTTGTGTATCCACAGTTAGTGTTCGACATTTTACAAGTCCAAGTAAGTGGTGCTCACACCGTCGGCCAATACTTTTCGTTTGGGATAAAAGAAAGTAAAGGCGTCTCGTTGCTGGATATAGGTCCGCATCTGGTGGTCGACGACCCGGAATCCTCGGTTAGTGCCACTCGCACTGGCCTGGCTTTGCAACACGCCCAGGTAGAGATCTTTGTCGATGTTGGGATCGCGCCGGCTCACCCCTTTACAGCTAAATTTATTTTCCTCGCCTCCATCTCCTCCTCCGTAACAGTAGTAGGTCTTGGAGGAGAGAGCAATCATAGCATCTCCGCTCCACTCCAGCTTGAAGAGCCCGGGTGTCCGCTTATCGTAGGTGTAGTGATCGCGTCGGGGTAGCCACTGGTCCCGTTCCGCCTCATACTGATCCCTTAGCTCGGGTTTGACGAGGGACTCCCAATCGGCGTTGGAGACGGCCATGTAGGCCGAATCTGTGTCCATCTCCATGAGTTGCCAGTCTGCGGGGTTAAAATACACACCCATAAAATCATAGATGAATTCCAGCATCCTCAGCTTGGCCACCTGATAGACCATACATCCAATCTGCAGGGGTAAATTATAGCGAATAGTCTTCTTGGCTGAAGTGACTTCATAGGTGTCGTCATCGATCACCTCCACAGATCGAAACAGAGGAGAATTCACTCTTTTGCGGGCTTGGGCAGTACTACAAATGTTCACGTTGACGTGCTTATCCTGGTTGGTAACTGTCTTTCCATAATAGCCATTGCCAGTCAATTTCCAACATTCAGCCATGATGGCCTGACTCGGGTCTTGATCACCTTGACGACGGGCCTTCGTCACGAGGTCCGCATTCTCCGCAAAACAAGCCTCAGGTACGTACTGGATTACCTGATAGATTTGAGTAATTTCCAAACCGTGCTTCATGTACCACTGCAGTAAGGGGGTGCCCAGCAAGATCTTCTCGGCCCACATACTTCCAATCAACATACGGCGTGGTTGCTGAAGTACTTCATGCTGCTCCGCATAGGCGCGCATGGTCTCTCCAATATCAGCGCGACCCACCAGCGTGTTCTTGAAGATAGGCGGACACTGGGCGAAGAGGGGCTTGAGAGTGTCGGGAACATGCACATCACATTCTACAAAGCCGTAGAGGTCTCCCGAACGAATGGCGTCCAACATCTGGGGCAGACTTAGCAGTCGCCGACGACTCAAAGGGTACTCACGCTCTTTTAGGAACCGTTGTAAATGGGGCAGGGCCTTGCACATGGTGTGAAATTCACACTCCCACATCTCAATGAGATGGAATCCTCGCTCTTTGACGTAATCTCCGTTGACCACTACTTCTTCGCGTAATTCTTGTGCCGATTTTCCACGTCGCTCATTGAAGCGTCCCGCGCTAAAATGACATGCGTGGCCGTGCCAATAACACCCATAAAACTGGAATACGGTGGGTTTATTGTGGAGTAGAGCAAACCCATCGACGGGGAGTCGTCGATCTCCTATCCGCTTCTCTGTGGCGTTGGTCTGGTGACGAATATAAATTCCCCGTCGATAGGCTTCCCAGTCTAACCACTGGTCGGCGAGATGTTTGTACGGCGTCCGTTGCGGTGTGAAATGGCGACCTTCTGCCAACCAACGCGTATAATGACCACTGGGCATGGGTTGGGCGAGCGACCACAAGTACAAAGCATTCGCGTCAAAGCCAATGATTTTGGCACACGGTTTGCCACTGGGCAGTGTCGTCACATCCTTCTCGTGGTAGCGGTGAAAAATAAGGCTAGGGCCGCCCACAATGTTCTGTTTTAGACAATCGTGCATGTCTGCATCTTTCTGTTGTACCAACGAGAAGTACGTAGGACACTCCTGAAACAAATGGCGAAGGGCTAGACCGGGTAAACTTAAGCACTCTTTAAAGATATCCACGTGCATTTGCCGACGAAAGAGTTGCACCATTTTCTCGGACGCTTCCAGGAAAGGAACCACATCTAGGTTGTTATACCACACCAGGAAATCTCGCAACGTCTGCATATGTTCATCGTTCCATACCTGCTGGAGTTCGATGTAGGTGGCCTCCGGCAGAGCTTCCCCTTTCAGGTCATTGTAAAACGCTTCCCGGGGTGGCAACTGGGTGTCTTCTAAGCGGTCCAGGCTCGTCATATAGGTGTAAGGAAAGTAACCTTTCGTCTGGGTACAGTTATAGGCCTTGACCCACGCATCATAACTACAATTGGGTGCCAGGTAATTTCGCACATCGAGGAAATGCAGTGACGTGGTAGTGAGGGCCATATGGTTGTTGATCTTCTTGATCACGGACTTGAGGGTATTCGCCTGGGCCAAGTAAGGGTAGAGAAATTCCTTGACCATGTTCAGATCGTAACGGCCCGAATTAAACCCGAGCACCGGTAACTGAGTCAGGTACTGCACGAACCGTAACTTCAATTTCTCCGCATACGGTTTAGGTAACGGGACATCCTGCACCTGCAGAGGCTGCGACTGCAGGGACTCCGACTCGGACTCGGACTCGGATTCTTCATCATCGCTGAACGCTACACCGGGTACAGGAATGCGGTCGTCCAGTTGGTCCAGTACGTCATGGAACTTGGCCACCAACAATTCCGTACTGCGCGCGCTCACCGCCTCTAAATATTTCATCATCCGCGTAATCAGGTCATGAGAGTCTCCGGTGGATACGAAACATACAGGCTCAGCGTCATAGCCAGGTACGTTGCTGGAAATACTGACACTCAGAGGAATATGGCGCTGCGTCCACTGTGTTTTGGGTGAAAACAGGTCCATGGGCTCCAAAATTGCTTCAAAGTCATAGCACGCCCGGTAGGGAAAATAACGGTCCTCTTCCGGTATCTTCACACCCTCATCGGCCAGTTCCTGGAAAATAGTAGGCGTATTATGATACACGCCACCCGGATACTTCCGTTTCACGGCGCCGTCACAGGTCTTCTCGTGCCTATGTAAGTTGGAGGAGCGATGAAACACCCGATGGCATTGGGTGCAGGCGAAAGATTGCGCGTACTGACTCATATTGGTGATGAGCGAAAAATGACTGACTCCACCGTAGTCGTAGACGTTCACCTTCATCGTAGCAGCATACCGTTCTGTTGATCGCCGAACCAATTCAGCCACAAATGTATCTTCCTCCTCGCATCGTAATCGATACACAAAGATATTAATATCGAACAGTCTTTCCACGTCATCCAAATTCTTAAAGGGAACTCCACGGAAGTGCCGCTCATCCATGTCTTGCTGCTCTAAATACTGCTCCCAATAGCCATTGGCCACTGTGTCACAAGACTTGGGGTCACACTCGTCCAGATGCACGGCCAAACATCGAAACAGACATTTCCGGTCTTTGTAGGGCCCCTTTTTCCCTCCTGTTAATGCATACAGGCCTTCTCGATGAAGCAACCACGGGGGAAGTAGTACAGGAGCACCGATGGGGTGATCTCGCATTTTCGTGATGAAAAATGTGACGTTAGTCACCATTTCCACCAACCATTGTGTATTGGGGCGTTGCAGGCGGGCCCACTCCAACGGGTCTAATGTAGTGAGTTGCTCGACCACCGGCTCCAGAGAAATATCATCCGTGATGGTGAACGGCTGGTCAAACACATACGAATTATTACTGGGATAGAAATACCGCAGCTGATCCGTCTTTTTGTGCCGTAAGATATACCCAAATGTCACATTCAACTTATAGGCCGTCACCTGATCTTTGAAAATGTCCTCGGCGTAAGTAGGAAGATACGTGAGGTCCTCCAGTCGAAAATTGTACAAGTCCAATAGACGTCGGTCACGGTGAAAACAATGACGTATGGTGGGCCAGTGTCGTTGATAAATGACCCTCACACGCTCGTCTTCAGGCAAGACTTCAACCGGAGGTACGGCTGGATCCAAGGGAAAATCTTCTCCACGTCTCATGCTTTTCGTCTCATACAAGCGGATAGGCAAGCAGGCTGGAGGCAGGCAGGCAGGTCAGGTAAGTCAAATTGAAATACACCCCTTTCCCTAAAAATCGACTGCTTTTATACATGACCCGGTGAGTGGGGTGGGTTCAAAATGGCGGCCCATTATTTGACACACACAACACCAATCCGTGCACCGGAGTGAGTGGGGTGGGTTCAAAATGGCGGCCAATTATTTGACACACACAACACCAATCCGTTGTGCACCGGAGTGAGTGGGGTGGGTTCAAAATGGCGGCCAATTATTTGACACACACAACACCAATCCGTGCACCGGAGTGAGTGGGGTGGGTTCAAAATGGCGGCCAATTATTTGACACACACAACACCAATCGGTCAACGGATTGGTGTTGTGTGGGTCAAATAAACGGCCGCCATTTTGAACCCACCCCACTCACATCTCAACTCACACATGCGCACAGACACACTTCTGACGTCACACCCAGTTCTGCGCATGCGCAGTGAGGCGCTATTCCCTCAATTTGCTCTATATATACTACTAACCTCTGTCTGGACTCCGGTGACCGATTTGTATATCTATTTTAACATACTAGCGTTTTCATTTCGATGAAGCAGCCATCAAGGGGGAAACAAAGTTCAGAAACGAGTGTCACATGCGCATTTTGGCAATAAAAAGCTACATTTGAGAAAGAAAAGCCGATTCTATTTTTTTTTTAGTAAATTCAGCTGAAAATCGAGCAAATATGCATTGACTGGTCAATCGGTTACTGTATTTTTTCTTTTCCCCCCTCCCCTTCCCTGCCTTACGCGAACCCCCAAAACATACACACGCATACCCACACATGCACACAGAAATACACAGTTCAAATTTTATAATTTGATACAGTATTTATGTATAATTGGTATAGCTAGCATATATTAATGATGAAAAGTTACGAGAAAGCTGTTAGATTAAATTAATATAGCGTAGACAGACGCCCGACGATACTGGTATTTTAGAACAAACAAGGGGAATAACTGTGTTACTCAGCCGGAAGTTCGCGCGCATGTTGTTCTGACGGCGCGCGGATGAAAGCAAGCTCGGCAGCGATGGCATTAGGTGTCGAGGATAAAAGTGCCTAAAACGAGTGGAAATTTGCTTTCGCGGTTTATGCGTACTGTTCTGAGATGAAATACGGATCGATTTGCACAAAGAAGGTAAAGATTTGTTTTGTAAATGAAGAACAACAGCCGCTCAACTAAAATTGTGCGCCAGAATACGTGAGTGAACCGATCGACGACTGAATCTCGTGGTTGTTTCACGCGATTTGTAGATACTACGTTTACGCTGAAGTTTCTGTTACAGGTATTCAATTCTGATTGAGGAATATATATGTAATTGTTTATTTGTGAAATTTCCAGATTATAATTGTTTTGAAGATATGACAAAAAACATTATCCCCACTTCGTGTATGCTATTTGCCATTACTCGTCAGCTTAAACGCTCTCGATATTGGTGAAATGTAAGTAGTAGTTGATTTCATCCGTCTAATTGTATAACGAAAGATCAGTTTTAAACAAGTATTAGGCGGTTCTCCATTGGCAAGGCGTGAAGACCTGTTTGTAACTCGACACACCAATTAAAGCTTCCAGGAGTTCATTTTCGACTGTACCAAACGAGTCACACCTTGCGATTGCAATTAAATGAACCGCGTTCTTGATGATTAAATCAGCTGCGAGCCCTGATGATCCCTCTGCAAGAACTTGATGCATTATGTATATCTGTCAATTAAACCGAGGATGTTCAATTATCATTATATCGACATCGCATATGTAATACGACAGGAAGTTAATTTACAACGAAAAATACATTTGCGGGCCGTCATGGAAAGACCGTGGCGTGGTACCAACAATGTTTAGTTCCTTTAGTTGTATTCCTAAGAAGAAGTTATTTTATAACTAATTGTCTTTAACTTCCAAATGCAAATACAAATGGATAACCATTTTGCTTCACCTACAACGACTCTTCATATTTCTGACCACTTTTTCGGACAGAATACCATACTTTCTCCATTCAAATTAACCTCTGTCTGGACTCCGGTGACCGATTTGTATATCTATTTTAACATACTAGCGTTTTCATTTCGATGAAGCAGCCATCAAGGGGGAAACAAAGTTCAGAAACGAGTGTCACATGCGCATTTTGTCAATAAAAAGCTACATTTGAGAAAGAAAAGCCGATTCTATTTTTTTTTAGTAAATTCAGCTGAAAATCGAGCAAATATGCATTGACTGGTCAATCGGTTACTGTATTTTTTCTTCCCCCCCTCCCCTTCCCTGCCTTACGCGAACCCCCAAAACATACACACGCATACCCACACATGCACACAGAAATACACAGTTCAAATTTTATAATTTGATACAGTATTTATGTATAATTGGTATAGCTAGCATATATTAATGATGAAAAGTTACGAGAAAGCTGTTAGATTAAATTAATATAGCGTAGACAGACGCCCGACGATACTGGTATTTTAGAACAAACAAGGGGAATAACTGTGTCACTCAGCCGGAAGTTCGCGCGCATGTTGTTCTGACGGCGCGCGTATGAAAGCAAGCTCGGCAGGGATGGCATTAGGTGTCGAGGATAAAAGTGCCTAAAACGAGTGGAAATTTGCTTTCGCGGTTTATGCGTACTGTTCCGAGATGAAATACGGATCGATTTGCACAAAGAAGGTAAAGATTTGTTTTGTAAATTAAGAACAACAGCCGCTCAACTAAAATTGCGCGCCAGAATACGTGAGTGAACCGATCGACGACTGAATCTCGTGGTTGTTTCACGCGATTTGTAGATACTACGTTTACGCTGAAGTTTCTGTTACAGGTATTCAATTCTGATTGAGGAATATATATGTAATTGTTTATTTGTGAAATTTCCAGATTATAATTGTTTTGAAGATATGACAAAAAACATTATCCCCACTTCGTGTATGCTATTTGCCATTACTCGTCAGCTTAAACGCTCTCGATATTGGTGAAATGTAAGTAGTAGTTGATTTCATCCGTCTAATTGTATAACGAAAGATCAGTTTTAAACAAGTATTAGGCGGTTCTCCATTGGCAAGGCGTGAAGACCTGTTTGTAACTCGACACACCAATTAAAGCTTCCAGGAGTTCATTTTCGACTGTACCAAACGAGTCACACCTTGCGATTGCAATTAAATGAACCGCGTTCTTGATGATTAAATCAGCTGCGAGCTCTGATGATCCCTCTGCAAGAACTTGATGCATTATGTATATCTGTCAATTAAACCGAGGATGTTCAATTATCATTATATCGACATCGCATATGTAATACGACAGGAAGTTAATTTACAACGAAAAATACATTTG
>JAVTVY010005811.1:0-37670 GCA_036873755.1 Hanleya hanleyi
TCTACGCAGCTACGTGGAAGCCATCTTCAATGACCAACCTACGTCCTTCACATTAAATGTAGCATTTGGCTACATCTTAGGCCATAAGATGACGTGCGAATTGTGCTATTTCTATTCCAGTGCCATCAACCCAGTGTACGACCATCCTTTCACAATCACCAATCGGGCGTCGCTAGAGACGATGCTGGCCCAACTGGACACTGTGGATTCCTTGGAATGGGCCTATGAACAGCGTCCCAACACCAAATGGATAGTGGAGAGGGTCACCAATGTTACGTTCTTCGTGGTTAAACTGACCCACCACCCCCATCGGCTGAAAGTATTCACCCATGCACTGAAAGATACTCAGAATGCGCAAACAACTATTTCTGAGGATATGTTTCCTCAACGGTATCCTGGCCTGCCCGATGACGATTAGAAACAGCCTACATCCGGTAGGTAGTTGAACTGAGTGTGCTAAAAATAGACCAACAGCTAGCGTGCTATAAAAGGGAAGCGGCCTTGCCGTTTCATCAGACACTCTGTCCACCACCAAAATGTTCACTTGCACAACTTGCCAGAAGTCATTTACTCGTCTAAACAATTTACGACGCCACGAGGCCTCCGCCCACAACGGTGCACGACATACTTGCATAACCTGCGCACGGTCATTTAATCGAGAAGATGCTTTACTGCGCCACGAACGCTCAGTCCACGAGGGCGCGACGGAACAATGTAAGGATTGTGGTCAACTTTTCAAACGACGCAGTCAGTTAAGACGGCATCAGCGTTTGATTCATGTCCCGTCTCTACGGTTTGGGCGACAACTTCCTACTGAAGAGGAGCCGCGAAAGGTCAGACCCAGTGAAGATAAGCCCGGGGAGACGAACGCCACGGGTGATGCGATGACGGAGAGCCCGCCTGTACCCACAGTTCAGAAGAGCCTGGATTTCCAGCCGGACCCCACCTTTACGGTTTCGAGTCATACGCCTGACAACATCGAACCTTTTCTTGAAGATGCGGTGGATGTTCCCAGCGATCTCTTACCCGAAGATCATCCAGTGCGTGAGATGTATCGACGCCATTGGTACATGATCCGACACTGTTTTCATCGGCATCGCCCGATATTGGACTTATATAATTTCCGATTGGAAGAAAACATCCGTCTACGTAGCTACGTGGAAGCCATCTTCAACGACCAAGATACAGCCTTCAAGTTAAATCTCACTTTTGGATACATTCTTCGCCATAAAGAGACAGACCAGCTCCGTTAATTTTATCCCAGCAATAATACCCGGGTGTTTGACCAGCCTTTCACCATTATCCATCGTGCGTCGCTAGAGACGATGCTGGAGAACCTGGACAGCGTGGATCCCTTGGAATGGGTACGACAACAACGCCCCAACACCAAGTGGATAGTGGAGAGGGTGACCAATGTTACGTTCTTCGTGGTTAAACTGACCACCAAAGTATGAAGGATGAAAGTATTCACCCATGCACTGATGGATTCTCAGAATGCGCAAACAAGTATCTGAGGATATGTTGCCTCAACCGTATCCTGGCCTGCCCGACGGTGATTAGAACAAACGGTTCAGAGCGAACATGGCCGAAGATGGAACTTTCTGAAATGGAGACTTCTGATTGGACAAGAATACATCTAACGGACAGGAACGAATATGAAACATGCAAATGGTGGCCTCTGATTGGACAAGAATCTTCTTGAATTGTAAATATACCCAACGCGGCTCCCCCAGATGTAACATTGGGGAGAATAAACTATATGAAAAAAACTTCTTCTTCTTGTTGTTCTCTCATGTGTCATCCTTGTTGTTGTTGCTGTTGTTGTTCTCTCTCCGGTCTATATCATAGTGTTATGTTAGAGTGTTAAAGCGTAACGATGGGCGTCGAGGGCGTCACTGCATTTCGAAGAATTAGTGACAATTCCATGGAATATCAGAGCTTCTGAGCTATTTCACCAGGGCGTTGAAGCATTAAGAACGGTGTTGGTGGGCGTTGCTACAAGATGACACCTCCCATGACGCATTCGCACCGCAGGTGGTCCATCTCTACACCAAATAACATCCTTCACTACCCCAAAAGGCTCACTTTCGCTACTACTCCTACTGATGACGTCACCAATGACGTCACAGATGCTGTGGATATCCCTCAACTCGGAATGTACACCCCGAGAGCTACAACATGACACCTCCCAGGACGCATTCGGACCAAGGATGGTTCCTCTCTACTCCGAATACCTTCCTTCACTGCCCCAAAATGTCCACTTTCGCTACTACTCCTACTGATGACGTCAACAATGACGTCTCAGATGCTTCGGACATGCCTCAACTCGGAATGTACACTTCGAGAGCTACAAAATGACACCTCTCACGACGCATTCGGACTAAGGATAGTCCCTCTCTACACCAAACTCACCCCCACGCACCCACAAAATGTCCCCTTTCGCTACTACTCGTACTGATGACGTCATCAATGACGTCACAGATGACGCGGACATCCCTTTAATCGGAATGTACACCGCGAGAACTACAAGATGACACCTTCCAGGACGCATTCGAACCGTGAATAGCCCATCTCGACCCCAAACTCACCCCCACGCACCCCCAAAATGACCACTTTCGCTACTACTCGTACCGATGACGTCACCGATGACGTCACAGATCACGGGAACATCCCTCAAATCGGTATGTACACCCCGAGAACTACATGATGACACCTTCCAGGACGCGTTCGAACCTTGAATAGCCCATCTCGACCCCAAATACCTTCCTTCACTTCCCCAAAATGGTCACTTTACTTACTACAACCAACTGCGCATGCGCAGATTAACGCGACTTGCATTAAAAAACACACCATTCTGACTCTAACCCACACAAGCTTCACTTTGACACCTTCCACGACCCATTCGGACCCATAGGGGTCCATCTCTACCCCAAACACACACCCACATACCCCCCAAAATGCCTGATTTCTCTACTACGGCCAGACTGCGCATGCGCATATTGACGCGACATGCGTTTAGAAACACGCCATTCTGACTCTACCCCACACAAGCTTCACATGGATACCTCACACGACCCATTCGAACCGTGAATAGCCCATCTCTAACCCAAACACACACCTACATACCCCCCAAAATGCCTGGTTTCTCTACTACGGCCAGACTGCGCATGCGCAGACCATTAAACACGGACGAACCATTAGTGTAGTCAAGTGCTCCTCCACGAGAGCTTCAAAATAAGACCTCACTCGACCCCATTGGACGACAAGGGACTCACCTAGACCCCAACACGTCCACCCCGTATGGTCCTATACACCCATAGCCATGCACTATAGGCCTATGGGCTTAATCAGGCCTCGGTGACTTTTCCAAAAATTTCACCGTTTCGCTCCAGGACCCTTCCTATCATGTTCTAAATGTCGAGACGTGAAAAACGAGACCCCACAACCCTACCGCAAATGTCTAGAAGTAGGTTTCCCAGTAGGATAAACATTGAACCTATACCCCAGTATGGGAATATATATTTATATATATATGTCTATATGGGGCTATATCGTACTTTTTCAAAAATTTCACCGATTCGCTCCGCAACACTTCCTATCGTGTTCTACATGACGAGACTAAGAAAACGAGACCCCACAACCCTACCGCAAATGTATAGAAGTGGGTTTCCCAGGGGGACAAACATCGGTCCTATACCCCAGTATGGGCCTATATGGGGCTCGGTGACTTTTTTCAAAAATTTCACCGTTTCGCTTCGGGACACTTCCTATCATGTTTGTCTTGACGAGACTAAGAAAACGAGACCCCACAATCTATACCGCAAATGTCGAGAAGTAGGTTTCCCAGGGGGACAAACATTGATCCTATACCTCCCATACCCCATATAGGCATTTTCTCGTAATTTAGAATATAGTCCGTGTTCCGTATTTTTTCAGGAAAATTTTTACATACACCCACCCTGGAACTAGGGGGAGATAACTCTATTGACAGGCGAGCCCCGTTAAGCCCGGCGACCTATATACCCCCCATACCCCATATAGGTATTTTCCAGGATTTTTCGATAAAGTCCGAGTTCCGTTTTTTTTTGTTTTTTTTTAGGAAAAATTTTACATGCACCCACCCAGCCATCAAATACCCCTTCACCTAGGCTTCACATTGATACCTCACTCGACCCCATCGGACCATTAGTAGCTCCCCTCGACACCAAAATGTCTATTTCCATACCCTTGGGCCACCGCGCATGCGCAGAATGCCGATATTTCAACCCCACACCCAGCCCATTAGCTGCCCCTTCACGAATGCTTCACTTTGATACCTCACTCGACCCCATTGGTCCATTATGGGCTCCCCTAGCTCCAAAACGTCTATTTCCATACCCTTCGGCCACCGCGCATGCGCAGAATGCCGATATTTCAACCCCACACCCTGCCCATCAGATGCCCCTTCACGAATGCTTCACTTTGATACCTCATAGAACTCCATCGGCCCATTAGTGGCTCCCCTAGCTCCAAAACGGCTATTTTCATACCCTTGGGCCACCGCGCATGCGCAGAATGCCGATAGTTCAACCCCACACCCAGCCCATTAGATGCCCCTTCACATAAGCTTCACTTTGATACCTCACTCGACCCCATCGGACCATTTTATCTAGGGACTACTTTTTCTCCGTGGAAGCTTTTTCCCGCGACCGCATCACCACCAAAACCGCATCACCGCGGATGAATACATGGAACTATTTTTGACCTGGAAAAATTGGAACTCTCCTGTGCTGGAGGTAGCTTTTTGGTCAATTTGAAATACTCGCTTCTGATTGGCTGAGAGATCCGTGACGGATTTGAAATACTCGCTTCTGATTGGACGAGAGCTCCACACATGCTCCACAAATTTGCATAAAAGAGCGGGAATTTAACTTTTATATACTACTAACAGTATTATCACTGTTTTGATCCAAATACATGGTATGCATATTTGCTATGCGTTCACAAGACCAGATTTGCATACAGTGCATATTTATACGTGTAGATATACTTTTACACAACCTCCGGTCCAGATGCAAATTTCTCTACGTGCAAATATACACCTTTGTGCAGTTGGGTTCACGCGCACAGTTTACACATGTGTATTTTATTGGGCTTATGATACAGATATGGAATGCCACATAAGAATAAATATCTTAATTTCAAGTTTGAAATAGATTTGCTCTACTCACCTATCTTGTGAAGTTTCAGTTGTTGAAGAGTACAAAGTTGTACCACAGCCAGTATTAGGGTTAATCTGTAAAACGATATCAAAGCATTGGACATCCTGAAGATAACTATTCCGGTAATCTTCTCTCCAATTATCAAATTGATGGAACACTGTCTAGATATTCTGACAACGTATCAGTGAGCACATAGTCTGCTTCTGTTCACGACCCAACCAGGAAATCACCTCTGTCCCCTTTTTCGCCTGAACGCGAGAAAATATGATTCATACATCCCGCAGGCAGGTTGTTGTTTGCATAAAGTCGATATCAGCACATAGATTAGTCGATGACTTTAGACGATCATTATGCATATAGATTAAACGGAGTTTCTCTTCGTATGATCACCACTGCGGGACATCGTTTCGACTCCTGTTGACTCATAACGGGTTACGAGTGTCTGTCAGCTCTACTATCGGCTACACGATCCTCCTGGTTTGACATCCATACCAATATATGATATTATTTGTATATGACTCCACTGTCAAGACTACTAAACAGCGCAACAAAAGTAAGTTCGCCCAAAGCGTTGTTTGATATGTCCCAAGATATTTGTCCGATCGCGATGAAATGTTGCACACACTATCCCAGTAATCAAGCCGACACGGTGTATCAAGAATTATCCTGTACGTGCAGTTGTGCTCTAATGAGCATGCGCAAACTGGAACTCGGTCGGATTTTGAAAATTACACAAACAGATTCATCCAAATGTTTCAATGACAAATGTTCATTTAATCACACATTCAACATGTTCACTTGGTGTCTCGACGGCCAGTAATCGTTAAAATCGAGTGTAACCACCACGACACTGTATTACATTCCGACAACGAGCTCGCATCGTGTTGATGAGGCGTGTGATCCGATTTTGCGGGATGGCTAACCACTCCCCTGAAGCAGGCGTTTCGCGCTTCAACTAATCCCACGGATGTTCGATGGGGTTGAGATCCGTAGAACTGGCGGGCCACTGCATTCTCTCAATGCCTTCAGTTTGAAAGAAGTCATTTACAACCCTTGCCCAATGTGGACGGGCATTGTCGTCCATGACGACAAATCCATCACCGACGGTGCCTGCGTAGGGCAAAACCTGTTTACGGAAAACCTCAGCAACGTAGCGATTGGCGTTCAAATTTCCCTCAATAGGCACCAGATCGGTTTTGCCTGTGGTGCTAATGCCTGGCCACACCATTACGCTGCCACCACCAAAGGCCGTTACGGGCTCCACGCAGCACTCTGCATGCTCTTCACCATGCCGACGCCACACACGCCTCCTATCGTCAACAAGGCGGAGACAGATACGCGTTTCGTCGCTGAAAAGAGCATTGGCTCATTGCTGCCTGGTCCATCGAACATGATTTGTTGCCCACCGCAGACGCGCTAGCTTATGACGGCGAAGCAACAAAGCTTTCTTAAGCATGCGCCTAGCACGTAATTCGACGGCTTTTAGGCGTCTCCTAATTGTTTGGGCACTCAACCTCCTAGCTTCGGCACCAGCATCTGTTCAAATCTGATCTCGGACTTCTGGTGCTGGAATTCAGAATGGAATTAATAGAATTGAGGAACGAGTTGAATCCGCGCCACATTCGACAATGATTTAGCAATGTCACCGCGCATTTATCATACTGATTACAGGTATGAGATTTTCCAGATTCAGTTTCAAAAAATTCCGAAATGCCTGAACTTGACCTTTGTGCAAGCCAGTACACTGCAAAAAGCGGTTACATGTTTAACGTTTCATTTTGAGATGGGTAACATGTGAGATGCTTCATAATGCTACATGTTTCACCCTGTTTTTCCATGAAAACATGTCTCATAGACGTAAGAATACAGCTATTTGAGGGCTGTGACATGTTTCACTCGCGTTGCCGTTTCACTATAATGACCCGAATAGCTGTTTGAAACATCAAAGCCGAAACACGTATAACCGAGTCGCAAAGGCGACATGTCTCAAGGAACACAGTATAAAGACGGATAATGCTGCCTGATGCATGGAAGCACTGGCTTCCAAAAATTTATTTCTGGTCTTTAGTGATCGTGAATATATCTGTCGGTATTGAGAATAAACAGACCGACCAATTTAATTGAACTATTTGCATCATAATATAACTCTTCCAGGCCTAGGGTATTTAAGGCCTGCCAAGGCCTGGGAAGAGACGCCTCCTCGCCACTAAATATTTTTTTACTCCTTTTGTCTAAAAGCACCCACAATATATCCTGGGGTCCGCTCTGCTAGAAAGTACAAAAATCCAAAAAAAAATCCTATTCTTGAACACTTCACAGTTACGTCATATTCTAAATATGAATTTCTGGTCGATTTTTCGGTCAGATTTTCCATTTCGTTTATTTGTGCTACGTTCTCCGAAGTAAACTATATAGTACATTAGAGAAGAATTATCTGATGTCAAATAAAATAGTTCATGAACATACCCAAAGAAAAAAATCCGAATAAACAGATAAAACGTCACTTTTCTGGTACAACACATGACCCCCACTTTAAATTTACCAATGATCCTTTTCTGTGAGGGATAATAGGGACAAACTGACTCAAATATAATACGCTGTAAAATCTCACGGTGACAGCTCCTAATAATTTGTTGTTTCGGAGATACAGCGTAGAAAGTTTTGGGTGAGGGCATGATGCCCCTTCATGTTTGGGAAGGTTAAGAGTGATCTCGTTAAACATTCATACCAACAAAATACACAGCAGGGTTGCCATAAAAAAGAGTGAATTGATGGGGCACCAATGAGAGTTCGCGTTGGAAGAAACAACAACTGTGTTGTTTGTGTGGCCAAAGCTACATCCAGTATTTTAAATGTGTGTAGCGCATCAGGAGATTTTCTGGACATAGTCAATACGATTGCTTGTATTGTAGTCAATACGATTACACCCTTGCGCAGGATTCGGCCATTGTGTGACACAAATGACACCAAACCAGGCATCTTCACATTTCAAGTTAAATACTGTTCCGGCATTTACCTTGACCTAATGAATAGAGTAAACTGTTCAAACTGGGGAACGGACGTGATATCAAATAGCCAATCAAGATAGGAGCGAGGATTTTCTTTGATGTCAGCCTGTGTGATTTCCAAATATGGCAAGTGGTGGTTGTATTGATGTTAATTTCTTTCGAATAGCCAATCAAATTTGAATGTTAAAGAGGTCATACGTTGCACTCCTCTTAATATGGATCACAGAATATTTATAGAGCTATGACATCACCAAACTCGTATTTCTTATCAGATATTGTGTTATGTTCAGCCAAGGCAACACGTGTAGTATTCAACTTGGATATGCGAAGATGAAACTAGGAGGCGAGAAGGGATATTATTTTTTATCGTTATGAAAATATTGAATATTGTTGGTGTGTGAAACAGTGTCCTTCCTCACTGACTGTGGCCACTGTTGTAAGAACTCGAGACGATTCCAGGACTCCGTGATTATAATAATCATCTGCGATCCGTATTCCATTCCCCGAAACTGAATGGAATTTCAACGACTGTATTTACCGCGAGCTGATAATAAGAAGTCATTTTCAAGTTACAGACATTCATGTATCTAAATCAGCAAGTATGGTCTATATCTGTATAACTGCTTCCTGTGTGCTGGATTAGGCTGTGTCATGTCAACAGACCGATGGGGCAACTTAAGTAAATTATCATTTTGGTTAGTATCTGAATGTAAATGTACCATTTGGTGTGAATCAATGATCTAGTTCACCAAAACTTGAGCACATTATTGTCATGAACAATTTGCACTCTATGATTAATGGGTTCACATCAGGAATTATGATGTACCGAACATGTATCTGTCTGGAATTATCATATTCATTGTTAACCTGAGGAGCAAGCTTGTCTGTTATATATGTTCCTGCCTGTAGCCTATGCATGGTTATTGTTGGTTAATACCCGAGTTTGACTTCCATCGAAGATAAGAGAATAAAAACTGATGCATGTTGAATTTAATAAATGCTTCGTGTATTTCTGTTTCTTTCACAGGCGATCTGGCGATCTGATAAAACATGTAATGGGAGATAGACTATTTTGAAACACTTCCAAGTTTGAGACATGTTTGGCCCCGTTTCGGTTGCGACATGTCCCAAAAGTTGGGACAAAGTCGTGTTTGGGCTTAGACGTTTCATTTTGAAACATATAGTCGGCCGTAACATGTTTCAGATTGAGACATGTACATACAACACATCTTTCACTGTGCAGGATGTTACAAGTTTCAAACGAACACATGTTTAATAACGACATGTATAATATTGAGACACCATTGACACATATGAGGATGACACGTGTTTCAAATTGAAACATGAAGCGGTTTCAAAATGAAATATGTACGTACTCACATGTCCCAAAAGTTGGGACAAAATCATGTTTCATTTTGAGACGTTAAACATGTTGCCAATTTTTACAGTGTAGGGCGTTTTCATTTTTTTTTTACATTTTCAGTCTTTTTTTTAAGACACCGATCGCGCGTCATGCAAAGAATGATCTTGCCACTAAGAAAGTGATTGTTCGACGAAAATGGTATTCGAATTTTAATTCCTGATGACCTTCTGTTCCTGATTGCGATGTTTGCGATTCGTCGATCTCGTCGTTGCCTGGTTGCCCTGGGCCTTTCACTTCTCGGCAGATCCTTCACATCTCCAGTTTGGAGAAATTTGGCTTGTAATTTTCGACTGGCATTAGGAGTCACCCCAATTCGACGCGCAACCTGTTTTACAGGCGTGTTAGCCCCCTAAAGGTGTGTGTCGTGTCCTGAATGCACAACCACACGGATAGATTTCAGGACTGGATGATCGACATTTTGACATTTTCAAACTGCCATCATCAACACGATGCGAGCTCGTTGTCGGAATGTGATACAGTGTCGTGGTGGTTACATGCGATTTTAACGATTACTGGCCGTCGAGACATCAAGTGAACATGTTAAATCTGTGATGAACTGAACAATTGCCATTGGAAAATCTGGTTGGATCTGTGTAATTTTCAAAATCGGACCGAGTTTCAGTTTGCGTATGCTCATTAGAGCACAAATGCATCTTCAGGATAATGCTTGATACACCGTGTCGGCGTCATTACTGGGACAGTGTGTGCAAAATTTCATCGCGATCGGACAAACATCTTACACCGCTTTGGGGGGAAGTTATTTTTGTTGCACTGTTTAGTATTCCCTTTCTATAAAAGATGTAACGAAAATTCCTGGCAATCTTTGCCACGTGTTTGTTGTTATGTTACATGCACACAAGGCCCGGAGATGAAACCTTGACGTAAGGACGATGAGATGTCTGGTTAATGTTCCGTGCAGTCAGATGTATCCGGGGAATATTTGGGCGAGACGAAATGTAACTTCCTGGAAGGCAGAAACCACCAGTAGTGTACCATGTATGCGTACAGCATCATGAGTTGGGTCGGCTACAAAAACGGTATGCTCACCTTCCTCGAGTCCTGATCGTTTGTGCAAGAGTACAATTTCTACAGGAGCTAGAGCAAAAATCGGTTGTGGCGGAGGCGTTGGGAACCCCTTAACCGCCATATTGTTTCAACACTTTTCTAAAGAGTTGTGGCTATCCATGTAATTATAACAAACCTTGTCCAGTCCCATAACGTGCCTGGTGGATTTCAGCAAAAACGTTGCAGTTCAAATTGGCATCAAATCATTACTGTATTACTACAGTCCTATACCCTCAAACATTAAATTTAAAAAGCGGGAACCATGGCATTGTGGACACTGTCAGGATATGAAGGTCATGCTGGAGTATTAGTTAGACTCTTGATTACATGTACAGTTCTAGTCTAAACGAACTTAATATTGACTTATTCTATTTAAGAAATAATGTTTTCATAGGCGTGCTCAATGGTTATCTTACGCACAGTTAGTTTGGGGAAGTTCATATTTTAGGGCAACGGCGAAGCCCGCACCATAAAATTTATGAACTTCCCCAAACTGCTATTCCCATGGTAAATGCATTATTTCTGTAATATTGTACTACTCAAATTGATTATCATCAAAAATTATAATGAAAGGTTGAATTAATATGGTAAACTTTGACATCCTTTCTCCCCTTTGTTAAAAAAACTCGTCCAATGATATTGGCACGATGCTCCCGTCCCGGTTGGCATCGTGTCAGTATCAGAGGACGAGTGTATGTGGTCTCTCAAATGGGGAGTGATACTGCCAGCTGTGTGGAAATTACGTGGATATATGTCTATTTGTGTCGCTTTGTTAATCAATTTCATGATGGAAACAACAGTTGAAATTGAGAAAGAAATTTCATCTCCTAATTTGCTTGTTTGTTTTATTCGATTTTTACTGTATGAAAGCAGACGTCCCTTTGCTCATCCGACTTGTGAAATGGAATCTCTCAAGACGCGTGTTGATTTCACATAACCGTGCTAAAACGTGTAATAAATGCACGGTTATCTCGATGTTATTGACACAGGTGTTATAGAATAGCATTTTAACCTTGATATCGCTGTTTACCTTACTTCAGTATTATGGCAGGGCTTCGGTTCTAGAGATACATGTTCAAGGGTCTGCTTCAAAGATTTGTGGAGTAAAATTCCTTTTTGGTATAGAATGTGAATGTTTTATGTTCAATTCCAGCAGAAGATAAATGTGAGTATATACACTCGTTATTTCGAGATAATAAAAACGGTTGATAAAAGTTATCTAGGTCAGGGAAGTCCCTATAATGAATCTGCCTGCCATTTTGTTTTATGTGATGAGCAATGACATCCAAATTCATTTACAAAATTGCAGTATATGCGCCCTGTACCCGGTGTTGTTGGACGGGCGATACTGCAAATTTTACTTGAATCAGTGTTCAATAAGGTATGTTTTCGATACAGAGTGGAACTCTTAACAAAATTATCTAAGTCAAGAATGGACGAGTCATATTCACTGAATAATCAGACGTCTTTATTTTTCACGAACAATGAATCCAAATCTCTTCGAATAGCATACTACGTTAAGCAAAATGTGACCAAAATCCCCTATTTGCGCAAACGGTCGAACACTGTCAGCAAGTCCAAGTTAAATATCATTCTGTCTGTGATTCCTGAACATGCGCCTATCGAGGACCCAAGGTCATGAGCAATGCGGTCAAATGCGAAAACAGCTATTCAAGGACATGTTGCCGTTATAGTATCATGAACTGACGCTCTGCGGTGGATCAGAGCGACAAAGAACACGAACAAGAGCGAACATGACCGACGAAGATGCTAAGCAGGGGGGGAAGAGGTGAGGCTTCTCATTGAACAAGAGACATTTGACGATGATGACCGAATAGGTATCCTATTGAATTATGCGTTTTCACTGGATAAGAGCGAGTATGATGACGATGACGACGCAAAAAGACAACGAACACCATGATAAACATACCCATTCAAAGCGGCTCTTCCAGCATGTGTATGATGTAACATTGGGGCTAATAAAATGTAGAACATTTAACAGGCTTGTTGTTGTTGATGTCTGTTACTCTCTCATCCGATTGCATTAAGGCGTCAAGACAACAGGGCAACTGTATAGGGTGTGTGTGTGTCACCATGGGGGATCCTTCCCTTGTAAAAGTGTAATATTTTACCATGTATTATGTCCAAAGAACCATGGTATATCCCTACTACATCATGGTACAGCATCGTACACCATGGTACAGCATGGTACACCATGGTACTTTCGGCATGGTACACCATGGTACAGCATGGTACACCATGGTACAGCATGGTACACCATGGTACAGCATGGTACACCATGGTACAGCATGGTACACCATGGTACAGCATGATACACCATGGTACAGCATGGAACACCATGGTACAGCATGGTACACCATGGTACAGCATGATACACCATGGTACAGCATGGTACACCATGGTACAGCATGATACACCATGGTACAGCATGGTACAGCATGGTACACCATGGTACAGCATGGTACAGCATGGTACACCATGGTACAGCATGGTACACCATGGTACAGCATGGTACAATGTCCCAAGAAGCCATGGTACATGCATGGTAAATCCATGTTACAATGTCCCAAGAAGCCATGGTACATGCATGGTAAATCCATGGTACAATGTCGCAAGAAGCCATGGTACTTTCGGCATGGTACACCATGGTACAGCATGATACACCATGGTACAGCATGATACACCATGGTACAGCATGGTACACCATGGTACAGCATGGTACACCATGGTACAGCATGATACACCATGGTACAGCATGATACATCATGGTACAGCATGGTACACCATGGTACAGCATGGTACACCATGGTACAGCATGATACATCATGGTACAGCATGGTACACCATGGTACAGCATGGTACACCATGGTACAGCATGGTACACCATGGTACAGCATGGTACAATGTCCCAAGAAGCCATGGTACATGCATGGTAAATCCATGTTACAATGTCCCAAGAAGCCGTGGTACATGCATGGTAAATCCATGTTGCAATGTCCCAAGAAGCCATGGTACATGCATGGTAAATCCATGTTACAATGTCCCAAGAAGCCATGGTACATGCATGGTAAATCCATGTTACAATGTCCCAAGAAGCCATGGTACATGCATGGTAAATCCATGTTAAAATGTCCCAAGAAGCCATGGTACATGCATGGTAAATCCATGTTACAATGTCCCAAGAAGCCATGGTACATGCATGGTAAATCCATGTTACAATGTCCCAAGAAGCCATGGTACTTTCGGCATGGTACAGCATGGTACAGCATGGTACACCATGGTACAGCATGATACACCATGGTACAGCATGGTACACCATGGTACAGCATGGTACACTATGGTACAGCATGGTACACCATGGTACAGCATGGTACACCATGGTACAGCATGATACACCATGGTACAGCATGGTACACCATGGTACACCCTGCTATTCCCATGGTAAATCCATGTTACAATGTCCCAAGAAGCCATGGTACATGCATGGTAAATCCATGTTACAATGTCCCAAGAAGCCATGGTACATGCATGGTAAATCCATGTTACAATGTCCCAAGAAGCCATGGTACATGCATGGTAAATCCATGTTACAATGTCCCAAGAAGCCATGGTACATGCACGGTAAATCCATGTTACAATGTCCCAAGAAGCCATGGTACTTTCGGCATGGTACACCAAGGTACAATTATATAAGGGTTTAGAGACAAATTTTAAGCAAAATATCGTGGTACATGAATTCATGTACAAATATGTGTCTTGTGGCTAACTGCCATGTGCAGTTTATTAGTTCTGTTCCCTACACAATGAGATTCACTCATGTGCAATCTCAGGCGAATTCATTGGCTTTGTATGATCATGCATTACAGACTGTTCAATGAATCCCCATTGATTACGACACTGCAGCTGATGAAACTGGCAAACGTCGGGTGTAAATCCAGTTCACGTTTCAACAGGTTCATGATTCTCACCGTGTTTCAGAATACGTTTTTTCATATATACTGGTTAAGTGATTAGATGTTTAGCTACTTGTAATTCTAGCAGATTTCAACATGTGTATCGTTCAGGTTGTTAATTACATGTACTGCTCGAAATCAAAAGACAATCCGGCCATTCTCCGCTTGTATTCCTCGTTGAATCTCTCGTTTTGAGCAACTGTGAACTGGTTTCTCCAATCACCAATAATGCCTACAAGACAGAAAAACTATGCCATCAATTAAGAATCTGAAATTACCTTGCTATCCTAAATGTATTCTGTAATTGACATCGGAGATATGCCTCACGGTAGACTTGTATCTTTAGCGACTGTATCCATATCCGTTCAGCACAAGGAAGCTATTGGGGCCAGGTTTACGTATGTATTTATGGTTTAACATTTAAGAACAAACAAATAATATACAAACATCTCGATTTTAAGACTGCAATGAAGATTTCATGCATCTGTTTGGGTGATACATCATTTATTCTGTATTCCTGCATCTTTATCTACCAAACGGGCATAACGCCAACGCAAACGGTTACTGCTCAACTGTTTCCACTGTCCATAATCGTAGTTGCGTTCTCATTCACCTAATCACGTTGCACCTCGAGACGATGATCAACTGTTCATGGAGCATCGCTGCCAATTTCACATATAGATTTCCCTTGCGATAGCCAAAGAATAACTCACCTTTTCGGAACAGAGGGTTGTCGTCACCTACGGACATATGTTTAAACTTATCCGTCAATTTTGGCCGTGTCTTTTTCAAGTTGGCAAAGGTACATTTTTCCACAATGGTTTTGAGAAGTGCCGAACCACAAGGAACTTCCAGAAATTCTGCTAGTTTCTCAACTCCACCAGACAAATCCTAAACAAAACAGATTGTTTTAGATATTTATTTTTAGGATCTAGCTATAACTGGACCTAGAAGTAGTGTGAAAGCAGTAGTATGAGCCGTGTGTTTGTATCACAGAGTACAGATATGATATTAGAAATGTTGCCCTATGACTATATGGAGAGGGTACTGTATGGGAGCGCGAGACATGCTGTCCTTTGAGAATAAGGCGTGACCAAGCCAGGGGCTACTGTGAAGTTGTGTGGAGCGGTGGTAGGAGGAAGTGAAAGGGGGAGATGGGGCTGAGGGAGCGGGGGGGGGGGGTGAGAAAGGCGGAACGGATGGATTTTCGATGGCATGTAATTTATATTAAGCGAGTTTTATAATTCCGCCTTATTAAGGCTTGTGCAGTTCATAGCTACATATTAAGAAAGAAACAATGCAGTGCGGAAAACAATCATTAGTACAATTCAGTGTACAGTTAAGGTTTAACCCTATCTGGCCTGGGTTTTTTGTGACCTGTCGTGGCCGGGGGGCGAAATGGCCCCCCCATACTATTTTTCTTATCCCTTGAACTAGGGGGCTGAAACTTACCACACTATACCATTAGGTCAAGCTCTACCAAAAAATGTAAAAAAAAAAATACAATATGGCCGGTTGATGACGTCACAGTGACGTCATTTCCAAAAAACGGCATTTTTGGGGGTCGATTTTTCGATCCGATTTTCCGAATTTTTTATTTGTGCAATTTCTCCGCAAAAACAGCATGATAAATTAGTAAATATTAATATGATGTGAAATAAAATAGTTTTTGCCCACTTTTCATCGTATAAAAGCAGAAATTTTAAAGAAATATGACAAAAACATCACTTTTCTGGGACAAATAGGCCCATAATGACCCCATTATGATAAACTATAAAGTCGCGGAGTTTTAGCTCTCTATTGTTTGTCGTTCAGGAGATAGCGCAGAAAGTTTGGTACCCCCCCCCCCCCACCCCCAGGCCAGGTAGAGTTAATATACAAGAAAGGACAAATAAAACGCATCGAAAGAATAATTCCTTGAGTTCATAATAATCCGGGAACCAGATTGTGAAAAGGAGTCTAAATAAGGTTTTCGTTACACCCAGCGTAGATTTAGTTTGACCACTATTTATGAACGAGTAATCATCGGGTGGTCAGTTCGTGTGTCGGCATTTACGGTGGTGCCAAAGGTCACGGTATAGATTTCTTCACTGCTGTCTGATCAGGAAAAAAAAATCAACACTAAGACGTGGGTAGGGATACTTGTTCGCGTGTATATTTTATATTCCTGCGCTAAGCTATCTGAAACTGTCCATACATGACATCTGTTTCATGTTCTATTAGATAAACTAATCCAAGTTATGCCGTTTACGTTTTTGACGTTATGTATAAGCTTGGAGGTTAATTTCTCTCTTGATTGTCCACATATGTGTCCCGGTTTTTTGTTTTACAGTTGCAGTAGCCCCTTGTGCATTCTTCTTGCTTCGTGTTTGTGAAAGATAATTGTCTCTTTGTTACACCTGGACCAGGTGTACCCATCTACTTTGGCTGCAGTATGTCCATGGTTAAAGGTGCCGAGACAGGACAAATATGAAGCCGGAATAGGAATAGGGGTGATTACGTTATATTATTGTGCTTTCCCTCGATGATAACGCAATAAAATTTGACACACCTTTGCTGTTGCATTTTCCCAAAGATATTTTGATGTCGTTTCATGAACACCCCTGTTAGGTTTTGCTTGAAGCATGTATGTGAGACCATGATAGCGGGGTTTATTTGGAACAAGGTTTGGACGTCTTCGGTGATGAATAAGTTCACATGATGCCTTCTTTCAACGCCCTCTAAGCAACACGCACAAAAACAAGGAATGCCTCCTTCACACTTGGGCCTGGAGAGCTCAACTTTTTCACACTTTGTGGTGGGATAATAGTTCAGCAAAGTGAGGAACCGAATTAACTTCCACTACTTCTAGAATGAGGTCTCTTTAAGGTCAGTTTCGAACTCTAGTGTATTCTCTCTGTAGCATAGTGTTGCGGCATATTTTATGTATTGCATATGTGTACAAATGTTAGACTTAGCTTGACATATGGTTTTTGAAGGAGTATCATCCAGCTACGGATCAATCATTAACAAAGTGCATACAGTTGCCGCTCGCACTTGCAAAATCCTTCAGCGCCATGACGACATTTTAGACACCCAGAAAGAGGGCGGATTTTTCGTTTTGATGATCTTAGCGAGAGAACCAGACATTCACAATCTACCATGATGACGTCCTACTATAATTATCCTCGTATTTTGAGATTCTGGCGATCCTGACGACTCTTACTTAGAGAAAATCGGTTTAATTTGCGAAATGAAGGGAATGAATGCGACTTGAATTTAGGCGAGACAGTATCTGTGCTTATGCGAGAAAATGTATGGGATGTTGAGCTGAAACTGAACCAGTCCCGAGATATATTCCATGCAACGAAGATCTCACGGTGAAACATATTTTGATCGGCGGTAGGGAGTTTAAGATTGTAAGGAATTCTTTTCATCGAGCAGCTAGTTTTGAAGTTCTTTTGGATTGGGTAAAAGATGACCGTATTTTAGGTTATTTAAGAGAAATCGGTTTGTTGTATAACTTTCAATGTATGTAATGGTGTTTCGTGTGTTGTGCAGATCACTTTTAGATTGTTGGGTAGTTGACATACTCTGTTAGCATACTTTGACAATAATTTTGTTTGGTCCTCGCCATATAGCTGAAATATCGTTGAACCCTACGTTAACCCTACTTGGCCTGGGGGGGGGAGCTTTGCACTCCCCTGTAAAGTTTTGCTCCTATCAGCGGAACGACAAAAACATTGTGACTTTTTAAATTATCGTATTGGGGTCTTTGTGGGCCTATTTGCATGACACCCCGAACAGAGGATCATGGAAAAATTCAAAATGGCGGCCATGTGGGGTACCAGAAAAGTGATGTTTTCGTCATATTACCTCAATAAAATCTAATTTATTTCATATCAGATTAACACTTACTAAATTATCATGCAGTTTTTGCGAAGAATTCAAAAATTCTGACCAAAAAATGGTCCAATAATGCTATTTTTGAAAATGACGTCCCAGTGACGTCATCACGGCGACCATCTTGGATTTGTTTACATTTTCCTGTAGAGCTTGACCCAATGATATAGTGTGGTAAGTTTCAACTCTCTAGCCTTAGCGATAGCGAAAATATATAGGGCCCCCCCCCCCCCTAGACTGCGGCACACCCCAAATCGCCCAGGCCAGATAGGGATAAACCATAATTCTATCAGTCATTCTCTCTCTCTGGTGATGTAACCCAAGTTGAAAAATCCCAAATTTTATACTTGTCTGTTAAAGTCAGCAAGATAACTCTCTCATTGTACGGTAGAATGGATGTGGGTACGGTATGCTTGATTTCATTGTTCATTCTTTGTTCCTCGAACAAATACGCGCAAATGCTCAAATATAGTGGCTGTGTATCTCCTCACCCATCTTCTCTAACCAACTGAAATACGTCACAAAGCTATATACTGGTCCACATATCTGTCTTCAACATTCTGGAGAGTTTATGTTGAAATACTAATATCAGTACCCACCTTGTTTCATTACAAAGGCCTCAATTTTTGTTCATTGTAACTACAAATTATTTCTAAGCATCATGCATGAAGCGAGACAATAATGAGAATACTCTTTGCGCATTCGTGTCATTTGATTAAGACAGATATAAATTTGAGCTACTTGCACAAATACAACCATCGCCATGTCGTCAAATCAAGCCGTTGGAAGGTTCAGATCAGATATATTCGATTTTCGTTTTTCGTTGAGTATATAAAGGAATAACCCCTTTATATACTCTGGCATTAAAACCAAAAGTATAAAAAATCTATTAACCCTACCATGCCTGGGCGGAGAGGAGGGGGGAGGGGCGGGGGGAATTCCCCCCTTCCCCTGCCAAGTTTTCTGTGCTATCTCCGGATCGACACACAATTGAGAGCAGACACTCTGTGATTTTATAGTTTAAACATATCCGGGTGATTTTGACCCTATTCGCATACCATCTTGGATTCTTTCCATTGTCTGGTAGAGCTTGACAAAAGGGTATAGTGTGGTAAGTTTCAGGCCCCTAGCCCAAGGAGTAAGAAAAATATTAGGGACCCGAAATGGCCCCTCCCTAGGCCAGGACAGGTCCCCAAAAGCCCAGGCCAGATAGGGTTAATAGATTACCAATTATCTATATCGATATTTCGAACAATCGCCTAAAAAACCGCGAACTGAAACTCCTAGTCAAATTCTGAATGGTTCAATCTCATATAAAGAATTTAAAGCTGCTGTCGAAAAAAATAAAAAATAATAACAGTTCAACTGACCCAGACAACTTAACAACGAAATGCTGAAATATGGAGCAATATTATTCTTCCACCAAAGGTTAAATTATTCTCCAAATTCTCCAATTCTCCAAACAGGAATTTTCCCTGGAAACTGGTCTGTTGCATAACAGAACAATCTATAAATGTGGTAGCAGATTTAATCGAGAAAACTATTACGGTATAGCCATATTTAGCTGTCTATGTAAGCTCTTAACAAAAACAACAGACTAGTAAATTATATAGATGAAAATAATATTTTATCGTACAGTCAAGCCGGATTTCGAATTGACCCTAGAACTACTAATCATCGATTTGTATTAAACGCCCTTATAGACAAATAAAAAAAAACAATAAGAACAAACTGTACTTAAGCTTCGTCGACTTTAGAAACGCTTTTGACTCTATTTGGCACCACGCAATATTTCTAAAATTGCAAAAACAAGGAATCACTGAAAAATGTCATGAATTGATGAAACACATGTATTGTGATGGGTCACTATAAGTCAAATCAGCAACAAAATAACATCCACTATTTCAAGTTACGCTGGAGTCCGGCAAGGCGATAATCTTAGTTCTACATTGTTTAATCTTGTCCTAAATGACCTAGATTTTGACAGCTTCATTTGCTCACCAGTAACTCATCAAAATTATAAATGTAATTCATCTTCTTTACGCAGGTGATTTACTTTTATACCATTCTTCAACAAAATAATACATATCAGCATGTAGGTACAACCATACAAGATGGGGGTAATTTCACCTCTGCAATTGAAAATCTAAAACAAGCACTGAAGACAATCTTGAAATTGAGAAAGACCACTAATAACGGTTCTTTTCTTATTCCAGCAAAGATCAACCTTTGTCATAGTCTCATTAAAACAATTTTATTGTACAGCTGTGAAATATGGGGACTTGACTATACATTTGTTAACACGGCCATTGATAAAAATTTCTAGCTCAAACTGTCCAAGGCCGACAAACTCCTATATGAATAGGGACTATACTTAAATTATGTAGATGGACACTAAAACTTCCCAAACGTACATCAAATTTAGCTTGCCCGGCAGAACTCGGTCAGTACACTCTGATGCATGACATCCTTATTAAATCTGTCAAATACAGAAATCGATTACAAACTAAAGAAAATACATGTATCACATTGAAAGATGTCAACTGTTATTATACAGTTAATACTAACACACCCAACTGGGAAGGCAGTGTGAAACTCTTCATTAACTGAAAATTTGCTCCCAGGTGCCATTAAGTCCGAATCGAAATTATACAAAATAAAGACTATACTTGAAGAAAAAAACAAGCACAACTTTCTGAAACATATCACGGATGAACAATATTCAGGAAAACTTAACCTCCTTACAAGTGTATGAAACATATGAGAGTCGACATTACCATCTTCTAAATAGAAACAAACTACATGTCCAAAATATTTGTCGGCTTCGTATCAGCTCCCATCACCTGGAAATCGAAATAGGTCGATGTCAGAAACCTAAACCTCCCAGACAAAACTAGAGGCCACGGCCACACTTGATCCCATCGGCCTAGTGTGAACTTGCCGTCCCTTTCACATGAGCAATATAAATCTCCGGTATAGACAGATGAAGGGCATTCAATAAGGGGAAACAAGTAGTTGGGGAAAAACAGTCATGTTTATTTGTATGGAAAGTTGGCTAGAGACAACTAGATATACAAGGCGCGGGCACCCACCAACCACTCGCTCTGATAAGAGGAGCATCAAAGTGGCTCTCAACTATGTGTAAGGAAATGTTCACATGTATTGTTGGTTAATGTAAAATGTTAAAGGCATAGTACGATAGTACGATAGGCCCAGGTGTATTATACAGACAAGGGACATATTTACCAAATACAAAAACATGGGTCTGTGCCTGATAAATTGAAACCTTTTGGGGTTGCAATTATCCCAATATTGCAGACAACACACAAATTTCAGCTTCTGCCAAGATATATTGGAGATATATATGCTCAAAGACAATATATGAGGGTCGGGCGAGGTCTAGTTTGGGAGATAGAGGGTGCGGCTCGGTGACCTGGGGATGGGGACATGCTCTCCTTGTCAGGGTAGTGGTACATGTAAGTGTGCTGACATGAAAGCAATAGAAAGCTCCCTGTAGATGAAACAACCACACTGACAACTGCATGCCATCATCTGTCAGTCCGAAAAACCACAAGGTGGAATTCAATTCAATTCAGGAAATTGATCATATGCACAGTGTGCACCCAAACTTCAGGAACTCAGTTGTAATGAATATAGTAAGTTACACGTGTTAACACAAATGGTTCCTGCAGAAGCTTTAGTGTAAATCATATGATGTGAGATACAATTATTTAATAGCAAAATTGAAGGAAATGTTGTCCTTCATTTAAGATGAAACGAAATTCAACATGAGATTGATCTAATCAAAACCCCTCGGCTTTCCCCAAGTGACTGAGACCCATGTGTAGTGTGAATTGGGGAAGAGATAGTTCTATGTGGGATGATCAAGATATACCGGTAGTTGGTTACATTCAGGCATATAGGACAGAAACAGAAAAATTATGTATCTGTAAAGGGGCATAACTCTGTAAAATATGGGTCGTGGGGAGCCACTTTCGATAGACGTCTGACTTAGCACTCTGTAAAATAAGAATGGAGAGGAATAAGCTGTACCGAACACGGATCTGCAGCTATAACTTGTACATTCAACTACAGATAACAAAATTGAAGATTATTACATTCAAAAGGGGCATAACTCCATAAGCCAAGGCAACTAATCCTTTGTTGGCGTGTAGAATACAAGAATATAAATAAGTTTCCAAAATATAGTAGCTATACCAAACACAGTTCTGCAGATATAGCTGGTTACATTCAAGCATATAGGACAGAAACAGAAATTCATATATCTGTAAAGGGGCAGAACTCCGTAAAATATGGGCCGAGGGGGGGGCCACTTTCGATAGGCGTCTGACTTAGCACCAGATAAATAAGTGTTGAAAATTTCGTGGTTGTGTCTCAAGCGGCTTTGCCTAAAATGCGGTAACGGACGGACGGACGTACGGACGTACGGACAGACGGACGGACGGACGTACATGGCAACGACAATACCCCGAGGCCAAAATGGCGGAGGGGTAAAAACCAGGGGTTCAGTACTGCGGGTTTTCCCCGCCAGTTACTTCATATTATACATCTGAAATAAAATATAGTTCATGCAAAAGCTTTAGGGTAAATCATATGATGTGGAATAGAATGATTTCATGTTGTCCTTCATTTAAGGCGACACGAAATACAAAACTAACACATTATGTTGCCATGGAAACAGCAAAAACACCCAAATTTACCCAATTTCAATAGCCTTGTGCTTTAACACCCAACAATGCTGTATACCAAATTTGAAGTCTCCAGCTGCAACGGTTCGGCTTTTAGAGCATTCACGTCGTAATGTGGATATTTTTCGTTATGTTGCCATGGAAACCACAAAAACCACCAAATTGTCCCCAATTTTAATAGGCTTGTGCTTTACAACCCAACAATGCTGTATACCAAATTCGAAGTCTCTAGCTGCAACGGTTCATCTTTGAGAGCGGTCAGTCACCATGTGGATATTTTTCGTTATGTTGCCATGGAAACCACAAAAGTCAACTAAATGCTCCCAATTTCAATAGGCTTGTGCTTTACCACCCAACAATGCAGTATACCAAATTTGAAGTCTCCAGCTGCAACTGTTCACCTTTTAGAGCGGTCACGTCGTTATATGGATATTTTTCGTTATGTTGCCATGGAAACCACAAAAATCAACTAAATGTGCCCAATTTCAATAGGCTTGTGCTTTACCACCCAACAATGCAGTATACCAAATGTGAAGACTCTAGCTGCAACGGTTCACCTTTTAGAGCGGTCACGTCGTTCATCCAGACAGCCAGCCAGCCGGACAGAGTGACGACATGATCCCATCCGGCATATATGCCGATCTGATAAAAAAATGGTATGTAAATTTTGCAGGCCTTGCAATGTTCTGGCTGAGTATTGTAGTATGTAAAACTTGGACGGAGCTTCGTTGCTATAACATTCAATGATGGACCACAGCTCAGTCATTTATTGTTCCGCCTTGTATAACATAGTGCTCCATAACGTGCTTTCATTATGAAGTTTTATTTGTGTGTTTGTATGTTTTTATACACTAATCTGTATGTTTGCCATACTTATGTCTTGTACATTAGTCGAGCAATAAACATTGATTGATTGACATGTGGTCGAATTTGGTAATTTTATCGCAGATAGATAATGGTTTATTAACGTTTTACCACATATACCACATGATAACAACAATACAACGCCAAAACAGTTATAAGCGCCACTCTAAATACAGTTATGAGAGACAAATACATATTTATTCAGCATTACATAAAAAAAGTTATACATCAGACATTCAAGAAATTTTTCCTACACTCTAAAATAAGAAATCAGGCTTTGGCAGAAACAGGTGCCATGCGGGTTTCCGAGTACAAAAGACAACTTATCCTTATCAGGAAGATCAAAAAAAGCTTTTATTACATCCATAGTCAAACTGGACGCCTTGGTACAGTGGAGACATTAAGCCTTTATAAAGTGGACGATCGCATAAAACAAGTTTCTCATTTTCGAATGTTTAGCATATTATGAAAATGTGTTCGACTCGGGAATCGGGGATGTTCGAACGCGGGCTTCACATATGCGGGCTTCGTCAGAGAATATCATTGTTCGAAATGAAATCCGGGAAATTTGGTTAGTCTGTGTTGAAAATTGGAAGGTGTATGTATGAACACAAGTTGAGGCATGATTGACCCTACCTGGCCTGAGATTTTTGGGACCTGTTCAGGCCAGGGGAGGGGCCATTTCGACCCCATCTAATTATTGTTCTTAGCCCTTGAGCTAGGGAGGTGAAACTTACCACAATATACCCCTGGGCCAAGCTCTACCAGAAAATGTAAACAAATCCAAGACCCTTTGATGACGTCCCAGTGACGTCATTTTCAAGTCTGATTTTTCGGATTTATCATTTATGCAATTTCTTCGCAAAAACTGCGTGATAAATTACTCATATCATTCTGATGTGAAACGAAATAGTTTTTGAAGAGAAGTTTGAAGAGAAATGACGAAAACATCATTTTTCTGGTACTCCACATGGATGCCGTGTTGAATTTACCCTCCCTCCTGTACTCGGGGGCTTGCGGAAATAGGCTCAAAATGATTCCAATATGATAAACTATAAAGTCACGAGTGTCAGCTCCCCATTTTTGTCCTTCTGGAGACAGTGCAGAAGGTTTGGTATATTGGCTCTCCAAGCCTGCTAGGGTTAAATACCGTAAGTAGTACTGAGTGTCGTACTACTACCGTACCCGAGTCTTACAACGAAACCTGGATTTATCCTATACTCATAATGCTCAGTGTAAGGCAGATTCACCATGACACATTATGCGAGGTAGACGGCGATGACTTCGGCATCAACAGCGCATACCGTGAGAGCGGCGCCATCAAGACACGAGGTATCAAAAGAAGAACACCACTGAGAATATTGGAAAGTTTACCTTCTTCATATCCTCGTAATATAACGTCAAGACGGGAATATCCGGGTGCTCTTTGAAGAAGTGGTTCCAGGCGTGTACGTACTCAAACCAACATCCATAATTCACTGAAAGGAAGATATCGACAAATTATGTGATGCTGAATCCCGGGTACAATTGCGTATACCTGGAGACGCACATTTCATAGCGCGCGTTAGTTTACCGTAGATCTGGATACGCACATTTCATAGCGCGCGTTAGTTTACCGTATATCTGGATACGCACATTTTCATAGCGCGCGTTAGTTTACCGTATACCTGGATACGCACATTTCATAGCGCGCGTTAGTTTAGCGTATATCAGGCCTGGAGAAGAGGTGGAGACAGAATGCGCAATAACGTATCATATTTGGATAATTTTTAGACTATTTGCATACCTCTCCGAGCAGGTGATCATGGTCAAATTCAAAGTAGCATCCATGAGGATGTGTCTGAAGTTTCGTCGTTTTACATTTACATGTACGTATAGAAATGTCAAAAATGATTTTATTTCGCATCTGCTAATTATTGCCGTATGTATTATGCCTTCTTAAAAAGAAAATAGCATGGATAAAATATTCGCAAAAACTGATCGAAATATCGACCTAATTTTTTTAGAATATGACGTCATCAAAGCGGCCATTGGCGTATGCAGTCTGGCTTCAAGATGTATTGCGAGAAGTTACATCCCTAGCCCAAGAAATAAGGAGCGACTATATATAAGAGGAGGCCTCTCTGTCCGTCCGTTTGTGCCCAGACTATATCTTGGATAGTTTTCCATCTCCAGTTTTATTTTTTTTCTGTGAATGGATATCTAATAGAGACACGATGTATCGAGAATTACAATGGAAGTCAAGATCAGAGGGCAAAGGTCACTGGTAAAAAAGAATCAGGAAATCCATGAACCGTTCCTGTCCGGTGTACATCTGCGACTGTATTCTATCTACATATACCATTTTTATATGAGTATACATAATAGGTGAAGACGATGTGTCGCGTTCCAAACTTTAAAGTCGAGGTCAGATACCAAATGTCACATTGGCATAAAACTCAGGAAATTTATAAACTTTCCCACACTAACTGTGCGTAAATTAACGATTTAGTACGCCTATGAAAACATTATTTCTTAACTAAACCCTAATCTATTCTTGCAGTACTTATTTTGATACACCTAACACTGGCACTTCCATTAGCTGGTACTGTTAGGAAACAGAGTCAAAATTGGCTTCAATATACTAAAAGTTTATAAATTTTAGGGCGCGGGCTTCGCCTTTGCCCTAAAACATAAACTTTCCCACACTAACCGTGCGTAAATTAACGATTTAGCACGCCTATGAAAATATTATTTCTATTCTATTGCACTACTCAAATTGATTATCAACAAAGATTATAATGAAAGACTGAACAAATATGGTAAACGTTCACAACCTTTCTTCTCTTTGTTGAAATGTGCCGTCCGCCTCAGTTAGCAGCCTGTCAATGGACGAGTTTATGTGGTCTCTCAGAAGGGGGCGCAGTGAAACATAAATACATACAAGCCTATTTGTGTGGCATTCTTAATCAATTACGATGGAACCAATAGTTAAACTTGAGACAGAAATTTACGTCTTTAATAAATATTAATTTACAGCTTTTTTCTCAAACAATGAAAAATGCTGGCAGTATTTATTTAACTAGGAAGGAAATTTATGTTCACGGTGCTATTGGAAAAAAACGCCAAGATATGATGACTGTGGAACAGATGTGAAATTACATACATTTGATGTCGTTTGTAATTTCTGTGGCCTGAAACCGACATCACATCAATGACAGACACACCGGCCTCAAGCAGAACCGTGGCGGTTGTTGATCTCAAACAATGGTTGGTGTAACGGGTAATCTTAGATGTATTTATTTATAAGACTTGATCATAATATAAATTGAATTTGATACCTTCAAATATCCGTATTTCTTATTTCGTTTGCCTGTCGGTCCCTGACCCATTTCTTTTGTTAGCCAGATATTTTAATTTTTGATCGTCAGCGGAGAACAACTCTACCTTTGTTCAGCTGATCCCACTCGTGTTGTGTCTCATTTAAAACAGCAAGAAGAGATTCATCATCTGCGTCCTTCATGAACTTTTCGATCTCCGCTTCTCTATTTAATTCAATCTGAAAGCACGTTTTCTTTCTCTTGTTGATCTGTTTCTAATTGTGTACACCCTGTAATTTGTGAGAACTCTGGACGGAAAGTGGGCTTGTATGGGGCGCCGATGTTCCCGGGTAAAATTACATAAACCCATCAGAAGATTCCGGTCCGGCCAGTGGTTTATCTGGACTTAAAATGGATGACAACAGAACACACACATTGCTGTAAATAGCTTTTACTGCTCGTACTTTCAGCTTACAATATTGTGACGCTGTACCGGTGGTAACATGACAGAGGATCTTATTCTGTAAATTGGAAACCGTCAAACATTCTCTTTTATACTATCCTAACAATGGGTACATGATAATATCTCATCAGACTTTATGACAATGGGACAATCGAATTGTCACCAAACCAAAACACAGAACTCAAAGTCTGGGTTCCACCGGGTATATGTTAGTGCACTGTACTTATTCACACCGTTAGATCATATAGCTGAATGTCGAAGATCGAATCTGACGCCTACTGGAAATACAGTCAAATATAATTCCTCACAGAAGTTAACTGACAATGCTTGACCCTACAGGTCATTGGACAGGATGTTTATATTACCAAAACAGTATTCAGAACCGAAAACAATTCCCTCATGTTAAACTCTCAGCCTCGGATATAACATACACCGTACCGATAACAAGAGACAGCAAGAAAAGCTTATGAAATCAGGAATTTTCACTCAAGGAAAAAGTTAATATAATAAAATTGCTAATGTTAGTTATGGTGGCTAAGAATCGATATTTCACATATAATTTACGCATTTATATGGTGGTCAAGAATCGATATTTCAAAACCCAATTGGTTTGTAAATATCTGCGATTATACATTTTCTGTCTTTAAAATAAAGTTCCTACTTGCAGGGTATCCATTCTATTTGTTTATTCGATTATACAGGCAGACGAGACTTTGTCCTGTTTGTTATCACCCGCCCTGTGAAATGGATTCTCCCGAGTGAACAACTGTGCGTGTCAAGATCACGGATGTAGATTTCATACGTCACAAAGTTCTTAACCGTGCTAAGTCGTGTAATAATTATTAGTGTGTAATAGGTGTGTTATAGAATTAAGAAATAATGTTTTCATAAGCCTGCAAAATCGTTAATTTACGCACGGTTAGTGTGGGAAAGTTTATATTTTAGGGCAAGGGCGAATTACAAGCGTCTAGTCCGTCATTTATAATTCAGCCGTCGTCCATTAGAAAATATCCGCGTCCATAATCCAAAGACCTAATCCATATTCCATATAACAGTATTAGCACCAAATTCAAAAAGACAATCATAGTATACATAAACATAGGCTTGTTTTCTGCAAGAGAGTAGCGGTCAACAGTTTTCAATGATGCCGGCGTAACGTGTGCCGGGCCGGTCAATGAACGGGACGCAGCTGAGCTAGGTCTCGTTATATGGTAGCGTACAAGCTGTCAAGCCGCTGTCCCTGCCGACACTAGTCCTTGCCAACTAGAGATTCACTTCGACCTGTCACCTTGTCTGGATCGAGAAAGTAGGAGAGTGTAGACACAACCAAGGCTGATATAGAGTCAAATAATATGCAATAATATTCAATTAAATATACATGATGATCGCGGTTGAAAGATGTAAATATGTACAGTGATAATATGAAGTGCCGTGTAAAGGGCGGCCTGGCTGCTGGCCCTTTCCACACGGTAGGTAATCGTAGGGGCGGCCTGGCTGCTGGCCCCTCTCTTGCTATGGGATGTCGATGGAGCGAGGCTAAGGATAGCGGCTCGGCGTCCTTCCTTCTCTCGGCTGTTGGAGCGAGGCTATGGATATAGCGGCTCTCTTCCCTCTAAGGTAAGTATATCGTCCCCAGGAAGTGTCGTGGCTTCCCACTGTTGTTATGACCGTCTTCCCCTTATAGGTACGTATGAACTCAGAGATTGCTTCGTCTTCCCACCGTGGATACGTGTATCTTCCCCTGGTTGGTACGTATTCTCTTCCCTAGGTCGCTTCGTCTTCCCACCGTGGATACGTCTGCTTCTTCTTGTATTCCACTCTACAGGTAGGTTCGTCTTCTCCACAGTTGTAACCTGTCTTGTGAGGATGCCCCCGTATCGTCTTCCCTCCAAGGTAAGTACCAGTGCCCTGTCACCTGTTTCACGGTGAGAACGCTCTCCGCCGTGAACACTCCGGTGTCTGTGCAAGGTAACCTGGCTTGTGAGGGTGACTCCTTCCTCCAATCCGGCAGGTACGGTAGATCGTGATTCCCTCTGGCTTCTGGTCCGTAGGTACCTCCCCTGTATCAGCAGCCCGATTCCACAACCCTTGGAATATCACCAGCCGCCCGAACGCAGCCCGCGTTTCGCCGGTAATACCGCTGCTATACGTTCCCGAGGTCCGCTCCCGTCCAGCGCAAGGCTTGCCCGACAGTCCACCGATCACACCCTTGGTCTCCGAGTATCTCCCCTGTCTCTGGACAAAACCCGTCTTACCGTACCACACTGTGAACAAGCTGTGGTGACAAAGTGCCAAAAAATCACCAGTAACTTGGTCCCTTTTCCTACTGATCTTGCTTCGACGCAATCGATGATTTCAAGAAAACGTCACCACTAGCGGTATTGTGCGTTCCGTTTTGATACTAACCCATACTGCTGATTTTCCTTAATGTCACCAGTGTTATCGTTCCCTTAAACTGATTATACTGGTGACGATTGTAAAAATCAGCGTTTAGATGCCCCAAATGTGTTTCCGCTAGTGGTGACAAATAAGGAAATCACCGATTTCTCTCGGCGGTCGATCTTTGATGTGAAGGCCCGAGGCAGTGGTAGAGATAAATGTTCGTGAGGCAGGATGAGTGTGTCTCTTATCGGCATTATCGGTAACGCGCAGACGACAGCGAGGTTTAACTATCCATATCTACTGTTAATCACCAAATATGAGCGGAAATCAGCATGAAGGGCCCAAACGTCCAGGTAAGTTGTAGATCTGGTCTGTTTTGCCGAGTAAAGGTGTTCTAGGATGTGATCAGCTCAAGTTACTTTGAATACGAGAGAAAACTTGATGTGGAGTACAATATGGCCCTTCTTTATATTCAAGGCATTCTAAATGTTTTATATTGGACTTCATCTTAAAACATCTTAGTTTCATCTTGAGACTTACCATAATTCTATGCTAAGTGTTCAAAGTTTGTTTTATTCTAAATCGAATCGTAGTAGATTGATATCTCAAACAGATTTGGTGTCTATATATGTCGCGAACACACACCCAGTTATACAGGCAGATATGGAATAAGTGTATATGTCATAATTAATGAGGAGTCGAAAGTATTAATACTGGGGATATTACAGGAACGTTCCATTCAACGCATACCTGCATACCGTGGCATTTTCAAATAAACGGCGGTATATCTTCCCAATGACATAATTCAACATATTGGTGTGGGGTGATGAGATGGGGTATGCGGGAATGGGAATGACTGGGGGAAGTTACGCTGCCTCTTCTCATTTTAGCCCATCGAGTCAACGATACATTGTGAATTTATTATATCAGGGTGAGGTTAGTTATCTAATCTAATCAATTTATCATTATCCTGTGTCGATAATTATCCAGAATGTTTTTCATGGCAAAGTTACGTGTATTTTTGCATGAATACCATACATCTTCTTTACGTGCGGCTCAGTAGATGTCTTCCTTGATAAACTTACATTGAAAAAGTCCAATCCTGGATTCCCGAGATAAATGAAATTAGTCCTGAATGAATGTGCCCAGATAGCAGCGGCAGGCGCATTTGACGCGTGACTCCAGGCTTGAATTTGCGGCTCATATTTTTGCACTCTTTCCAATGCATACAACAAAGGATATATATTTTTAAATGAAACCTGGACCACATTTGTAATTTTAACCTCAAGTTGCCAAAACTATAATCAGTGTAACATAGTAGTCCCTTCTGTGATAATATGATGCATGTTGAATATTCACCCAAATTAAACCAGGTATAAATTGAACTGCAACAGGCTGTAGGTCTCGGGAAGAGATCAGATACATATGTCGCTGCTATCTGGTAAAATATGTTGTCCACGGATTACCTTCAATTATAATTAAATAAATACATATCACCAGCTTGGTGCGCGGGCATTTCCCCTTCAGACATTTTCCCCTGTGGACATTTCCTCTCTTAGGACAATTCCCCCTCTCTGTACATTATTGTACTTTGAACTCGTACGAATGTGTACCAAGGTTGAAATATGGAAAAAAAACAATTTTGATTTTTTTTTGTTTCCTATTTTTTGTTGTTGTTATTATTGTTTTCTATGATTTGGCGTGATTAAACAATAGTATAACTCAATAACTCTTGCATAACGTGTTCGCGTTAATTAACTATTTAGTGATAATGCATGTCTCGGTTATAGTATAATTTTTTGTCTATATTTTGCACCATTGAATAATAGCATATGATATGCATGCAAGTTAACAGATATCACACAGTGATAGATGAATCTCAAAGAAATACTAAGCAATTAATCATCTAATATCAACCACAGCTTGAGTCAGGATAATAAAGGTGCAAGGTTAGTTAAGATCGGTGGTTTTAAAGACAAACAAAACAACGAATTGCCTTCAGAATGGTCAGGGAGCGCCACCACATATTGACTAAAATATTGTACCCAATACTTGATCCTATACTTAAAACTCATTCCCTCGAATTCCTAGCGTGAAATGCCTTCACCAAGATTTTACTTTTTGTAACCTGTTGTATTTTTGTTAATTTGGTTCTTTAACTAAATGCATCCAAGTCCGAAATTCTGGACGTTAATATCCCCAATGTCACACTCTTATCCGTAAAATCCCTACACTATTGGAACATCTCACTTAAAAAACTTGAGGAAAAACGAACTCAACAAACAGCCAACTCTGGTCTTTTATAGCCAGAAAATCACATGACTTTGTCATTTAAAACACTTTCATAACTGACCATCGTTCAGTGAGAAACGGGGAAATACCGTTCGTCCTGCGTCAATACTTTGTTTATTATTATCAAATTTAGTTTCACCTCCAGTCGAAACACTTTCTTTATTGGGGTATTTGGCTTGGAATGCAGCATGCTCCCTGGTGCGCAACTGTGTGCCATCAGTTCGTGTTGTATCTGGATAGGACTTTCCAGATTCCGTTGTGAACAAGAATCATTGGGCCTTCTAAATAAAACGCGAAGAAAATTAACACCTAATGAAACTGTGAATTCCGTCAAATTGTGACAAATGCAATCGACCAATCACTCAATGTTACAGAATAAGGCAATCATAATATGTTTGCAATGGGTAAAAGGAATATTTACAGTATACATACTCCGGGTGAATAATGGTTTTTAAAGCTTTATATATACGTTTGCATCTTTTCTAAATATTTTAGGAATGTAAAGACGACGGGGAATATATTGTCTGACCTAATGAAGAGGCGTCTTACTCTTATCGCATGGGACTTGCCATCAGAGGGGAAATCAAGCCGCGGATTACCGGTCCGTCAATTATGTACAGGCTCACGCTGGTTTACAGTCTCGCATATGTGATTAGTAATGGTAAATCTCATAATTACATCACGAACAATACCCGACCCACAGTAACCTATCGCAGTCTGTTTGTTATGGTCCCTACACTTAAAAAGACAGATATTAAATATCGTTGAACGCGGGCAGAAATTAATTTCGAACTTAGATGTGACACCGGCTTCGTTGGTGTTACACCAAAGATTTATCAAATGGGTGACGAAGCTTCTGGTGTACCATTACCATGGATATGTACAACAAAGCCAGTTTAACCTGTTGAGCTAACAAATATCCATATATAGTATTGTATCCCTGTATTATTAGTAAACACATTTGTGTCAGCAAGGCGACCAGGCGACCAAGTCAGAATCAAAATATATTGATGGTTAAACTGTATGGAATGGGAAGATGAATTGAAAGAATTCTGGTTCTTGGCTGCCTTCTACACAGATCTCCAAAAGGGCGTAAATACGTCCAAGTTATTGAAAATTAGCTTTTGACGCGTTTTAACCTTCAATTCGATCCTTGCAACAAAATCACGTCGATTTCTTTAAAAATTGGAAGTTAAGGATGTATATTCTGGGGGTTTGCCTCAAAAATAACACTTTCGCAACATATTTACAGAGAACCTAGCTGCGGCCCGATAGCCGGGGGCAAATGGGCCATGGCTCTTTGTGACAATGTTTCCGACGCGCACCCGGGTAAAACGTGCACAAATGTCCTGGGTAAAAAGGAATTTATATCATGCCTTTGTAACTCAACTGTAAATTATAATTTGTATTACAGTTGTTATGCAATATTCTCAGAAAATAGCCCCATTGGGTTTTGGTGTCCAATAATTAGGTCTGTCCAATAACCGGGCAGTCATGCTAGCTAAAACATTACACTATTAAGTAATGGAGAAAGCACGAGTAACTGTCGATTCTTTTTCAAGAATCGACAGTTACGAGTGTTTTCTCTAACTTAAACGATAGCCTCTTTGTTGTAAAGGGTGTAGATTATTTTTCACGAATCTACACTTCACAGCCGGTGTGTTCCGTTACGTAATTGGGTGAGTATTATTGTACAATGAAGATGCAGTTACGAGTCGGCTTCTCGGACTCAATGGTATATTGACATACTTCATGTAAGAAGACATAGACTTTGCCAGGAATTTAAGCACTAAAAATCGGTGGTCTCGGTGTAACAAGAAGTGGTGTCTATTCGTTGCACACTTGTGTCCCTTTGGTTAAAATATCGTTTCGCTATGTTGATATTATAATATCAGTTTTTATCATTTTATTGTGTGACTTTGTATTTTTAAAATGAAGTAGTATTTAGCTGTTGTGCGTGGTCGACACTTCGCCTGTTTATCTTCGTTCCAGTTTACGTGGACAAATTAATAATCGCGTTAATGTTTTGTTCGTACCATCATGACTCCCTGTACCAGTTCTATTGATATGACGGATCCGCCCGACCAATATGAGCAGGTCATTACTCGGTCAACTCTTTCGAGGGGACCGCGAGACTTGGCGGCAGAGTCGCTCACATCTTCATTGATGAGAGCGTCTGCACTGTGGTTGTCTTTTATCTGTTGATATGTGCGACTAACTTTAACCGAACTAACCTAACCGACCATGGACATTCCTAGGATGGACAAACAGCAAGGATTTACGGTGTTGAAGCGACTCCTTTCGTTATGATTTCGGATGTGGATTTACCAGGAAGTTCCTTGTTTCACTTGGATTTGTGGTGTGCTTTTCCAGATTTGTTACAGCACACGCCTCTTTATTGTGAATTATAAATACTTACCAGCCTGTGTGTACTATGCATGTGTGAAAATAACATGTAGTGGCTGGAGTACATTCTAGAAAAATAATCTACAGTTGCTGAATAGTGTGACGTCACAACTATCGTTTAACAGCGCATATTTGTGCCTGAACCGTTCTCTATGTAATATATTGACTGTATTTCAAACCAACAACATACTGTTCATGTATTCAGTGTGATATAATTCAGCAAAAAAAAAATATCTACGATTTATGGGTGAAGAGTGTAAATTATATATACTAAACAAGTTGTATGGGCTGGCTCACACATGTGCGAATATTTCAAGTATGCCCTAAAAGACATACACACACGGTATATGGAAATACCGTCATCTGGTTTATATTAGTCCGAGATCTACCTTTGGACGGGAAGAAACCCGGTATGTCCGACAGCTGTTTATATGTTTAAATAGGACCATAATTGTTTACATATCGTTCACACATATGCAGAGTATCGACTTATGTCGATAGTTCAAATTCCGTTCAATGTTGATCTTTGCGGATTATGGGTAAATTTTCTCAGTCCTCGGAAAGGTAAACAGGGCTGTCTGGGTACCGTGAGCAATAGTGTTTGTACAACCAAACCAAATCACGTGTATATACGTGCGTATGATGAACCCATGCGCTTCCTTTGACTTCTCCGTGTAAGTTTTCACCATCCAGTAGTACGACAGACCTTCCTGTGGGAGAAAAATATCCCTGTGACGTCACCGTATCTAATACAATATTATGAGTTGACTGTATCAAACTAAAGTTAGCGGGCTGTCAGAGAAAAACAGTGAACTGGGGCATATTGTTGGACTGCCCACTCGTGAGATGTTTATTGGTTGGTTGGTTGATTGGTTTGTAGGAATGGAATAAAGTATATTTGTTAAAATATAGTACAATTGCTGACTTTCTTTCCACTTCTGGTATTTGGAGCTCAATCTCCAAAACAACGCTGTTCATTGGGAACCGACGCTTCCTTCCCCCGGATCACCCATTGAGATGGGATCGAACATATCCAGATTCTCATCTGGTATATACTGTAAATTAGAATACATAACTAGGGTATTCTTGTAGTATGGACGAAAGCAAGCGTATACGTGTTGATGTTGCCAAGACGCGAAATTATTTCCTACTCACACGTCTGTGGGTTAACTTCTGTTTATATTTTGGTGTAATTATGATGTGTATCTAGTGTACTGGCAGATATAATTGCTAAAACAGCATTGTTGCACTGATGCCATAGACTGTTTTTACACTATTAAACGTTCTGGACATTGCAACCTGGAGTAGGAAATCCCACATGATTATGACACGGCCAGTTTTAAAACTGGTAGGGGATGTGTCGGAGATTTTCCTCCCCGTCCCATCCCCTTCGGATGTCATCGTTACCTTCAAGAGTAGGCTGTGACTTCACGCACTAAATATACAAATTTCCTGCTAGTGCAAGCTAAAATATAATGTAAATGATATTTCTGCTTCAAACAGCATGTAAAAGGCCTATGTCCCTCCTGGACGGATGTTCCAAACAGCGATACACCCATGTTAAGTTGCATGATTACTGATTAATGCATTGCTATAGATAGATAGATAGATAGATAGTTTATTGCATGAATTGCGCCCCAGAAAAGGGCTAAAACGCATAGATACATACATACATGTACACACATATATACATACAAAATATACAGACATAACATAATATACACAGTAAAATAATAGATAGGGTACACATACTAAAATACCTCATTAAAAACTTGATGGCGGATACTGCTTGCTTATTGGCACGGATATATAATGATATGTTAAACAGATTTACACAATGGTAATGTTATGCAGTATTCAATTATCTGTAGTACTGAAGCAGTCAAATACAAATTTTGCTACATTCTTGGTAATTATTTTGTCTGAACATGGAATGTTCAATGTACGATACCGACACAGTAGGGTATAGCGGATTAACCTGAGGGATTATAGCTGGCTCGGCCATGTCCGCCGTTGATTCGGGGGTAGTCGATTTCACGCGCATGCGTGCCATGTACTTGCTGTCGACCTATTAAGCGTTGTGTATTCGAAGTGGCTATTGCCAATTAACCTCCCGCTGCGTTGATCACCATCGGGCGTACATGTAGTTTGTGTAAAAGAAGTTTTTGAAGTTTTGAAGAGACTTAGATCACTTGAATTACTTATTATATTTTATCAACATGAGAAGTTCCAGGAGTAGAAAACCAGATTTTGTAACGGAGCGTACACGTGCCCGGTTGATGATTTTTGCAAGAAATACTTGTCCGTAAAAATGTTTTTTATTTGATGACTGATTCTCAGCTTACAAATGCATATCATGGGATATAATGCAATATAAAAACAAAACGTTATAATAATCTCTTTGTCATGTATACCAAGAAGATTGTGTGCAATAATCATGATAACTGAAACAAATTAAATTCTAAAGCTTACCGATATCAGATAAGTAATTCATATTCCAAGACTTGTATATCTGTAAGATGGATTGAAGTTTGATCTCAACTTTCAATTTCACGGTAATTTCTTAGTTCATTCAAGATGTTTACAAGCGCTATATTTTGAAATAGATAAATAATAAATAAATAACAAGGAGAGAGCGGAGGGAGATATAAATAGAAGAGAAGAAGAAGCGACCATGTACAATTTCGTCCATCAGTTTATCG